>JBBMFX010568416.1:0-15074 GCA_037832545.1 Rhabdalestes septentrionalis | reverse complement strand
GGGCTGCGTTTCTGATTTGTGTTGATGGTTTTCAGTGCTATAAATAGCCTGTATGACCGCATCTAGGCATGCGGTCACTTGTCCTAGTTTGGTTCTGCCTGTCCTGTGTTTTTACCTTTTCTGTTGGCCCTCGAGCCGTGTTTTTGTGTTTTGTTAAAAAAAATACCAAAACGGTACTTCGTCTTTGTGGAAGTCATTGCACCGTGACAGGCATGCACAGTAGTAAAAGAGCAAAAACAAAAAACATTGAGTCACAGCTACTCATTTTTTGTTTTTAGTTTCTGTACAGCTCCTCATTAAAAGAGATAGAAACTTCAGCTTGGAATCTAGGTGGATTCTCAGGATGTGATCTGTCTGTTTTGGCAGTGGGTGTATATTAGCTCTCATGCTGTGAAGGATATCTTTCAGTGTCTGAAAAATCACTAGGAGAAGGAAAAGCATTCTTGACATTAAAAATGATCAGTTGGTCTTGAATTGCTAGTTAAACATTAACTAAAATAGGAGCACTGAGAGTAACATAAAACAACATGTGCTTTTCAGAAATTTTTGTTCAACCATATTGTTTGACTCAAGTACCTTTTCAAAGGTGATTTACTTTTTCATAGCTTTAGGTTTGCTTTATGATTCCTTCATGTTTGTTTGTTTGCTCGCCTGTAATAGAAAGTTATATTGCTTGGATAAGAAAGGACAGTCAAATCTCAATTAATCCTACACTACTGCATAACATGAAATTATTACAAAGCTTCTTATCAATGATCTGTGGTGAATAACCCCTCCCCCTCTCTCTTAACACCTTGGTAAGAAATTTGTCTCATGCTTCATTTACTTGAAAGTATTTTGTGAGAGACATATATATATATATATATATATATATGTATATGGACTTTTTAAGCCACCTTCCTTGGCTGTTTTTGGGCCCTGGGACTTGTGGGGAGAGTGTAAACCATGGCACCTTGGTTAGAGTCCTCCTGAAGCTCGTGGCTGGCGTGGTGTTGTCGAGGAGGGCCGGGTAGTGAGGGTGAGCGTACTAGGAACTGCGAGGCGGAAATGCTGCCGTGGATGGAGCCGTGACCGGAGGACCACAGACTCAGGATGCATGCTACCCCAGCTAAAAGGGAAGTGTTGAAGGCATTGGGAATATGTGTGGCAGCACGCCAGAGCTGGGGGCACGTGTAGGAGTCTGTGTCTTTTTGGCAGGTCCACGTAGTGTTCACTAGCCTCAGCCTGTGTCCTGAGACTTATTTTGCTTGCTGTGCTTATGTCTATTGGTGTGGTTTTGTTAAGGGTTGTTTTCTCTGTTTTTCTTAATTAGACTTAATTAGATTTAAAACAGTTAATCTGACCTAAATCTCTTTTCTTTAGGGGGTAGATGGAAGGACAGACGTTCCTCTTGAACGAAGCTTCTCTCACCAAACCCGCTCTGAATGGCTTTACAGCTCAACAGGATGCAGAACAAAAATGCAGAAATATTATTTCTTGTGTCCACGTCTCGTCCATTTCCTGTGTTCCCTCGAGGTCCAAAAGAGGTCTAATTAAGTGGGTGAAAGTCCTAATCGCCTACCAAAATAAACGCTGTGGGTCTCTTACCCTGGGCCACAGCACCACATACACACATGACCACTAATGGACTGTATTTATGGGGCTCTTATTTTGACATGAGGTGTGGTCTCCTCCTTTCTTTATGTTTAGGAATTAAGAAAAGAAGAAATTAAAGTTTGTTTTTGTGCCTCATTCCTGAACCGGCATGACCGGTTTGTGACAGAAGAACAGACCTACCAAGGTGCAGCAGACTTGACCCATGGTGCCATGAGGCTTCCCCCAGTGTGGCAAGCTGGACCCAGCCTTGGGATGAACCAAAAGGAACGAGTCAGTTTACTGTCACCAAGTTGTCGGGTGGATTCAGCTCAGAGGACAAGGAGGAGGATCGGGACTGCTGCAGCAGCAGGTGGGTGGACATCCTTCTGATTCTGGACCTGGTGGTGTACATGGACACTCCCACTCTGTCAGTATGTGGAATTAGGATCACTATTTGGCAAGGCGTGAACTCTGCTGTTCAGAGGCGAAGGAAATGAGGTGGTCCAAAATGCCCGTCTGCAGCAATCCACTGACCGGCTGCCCGGGAGGTCCATGATTACTCTGGGACTCCTCCAACTAGGCTTGTGCCCAACTCGCCTCATCAGATTAGTTCCAAGCTGAACCCGTAAGCCTCACTTGTGGCCACCTCGGGCTCCCAAGACCAGAAGCCACACAAAGTGGCTACAGAGCCTAGCCAGATGTTAGGGGAGGCTATACGACTGAGCCCACCATCCACTGCTGCCTCAGAGGAGGTCTAGCGGCACATAAGAGAATGACATGATTGGATTGGCCCGCGGATTTGGTCGCGAACCTGGTCATCGCCTTAGGCCAGCACCGTAGACCAACAGTCCACAACAGCTGAGCGGCCTGGTTAGGCAATCGATGAGGCTGCCCCACCTAGCCAGTAGTCTCACGAGGCTACAATGCCTAGACAGTGGTCCACACGGCTACACCACCTAGCCAGCAGCTTCACAAGCAACTGCTACAAGAGGCTAAGCAGCCTAGCCAGCTGCCTGAAGAGGCTACATATCCCAACAAGTGGCTACAAGGGGCTACACAGCCTAACCAGCTGCCCCAGGAGATGAAGTGGCCTCCTCAGTCACCAGTCCGCAGCCTCATATCCTGGCCCCATGACACCTTCAGTTAGCTACAGACTCCAGCCCGCTGGACTCCAGAGACCCCAGCCTGCAGCCTCCCAGTGGCTCACACCCGCAGCTTCCCATTGGCTTCAGCCTGCTGCAATCCAGAGGCTCCAGCCCGCTGCATACAAGGGAAACACAATGCTTCAAAGACCTATTATAGCATCAGCTTGGTAAGTAATATAGTCCATTATATATATATTCCATAAAATATTTCCATTAAATTTGTTGTTTATTGCTGCTTCTCAATATGTGAATTATTTTAAAATATGACAATTTTGCAGAACAGCTGCCTGGAAAACCATACAAAAATGGTCAAAACTAGATTTAAATTACTAAGATTAAATAAAAAGTTAAGAGAATAAAAAAGGAAAATAAGAAAGGAGCTCAGAAATTTACAGAGCTGCTGTAACTGGCTGCCACATGGAAGAAGGATATAAGTGTATGTCACTACTCTGGTGTCTGTGTCTTAGCCGTCATTATGTAAGCAATCTCTCTCTAGTGTCAATAAAAGTTTCTCATTATAAATTGCCTTTTTGCTGCAGTATTGCGGAATGTAGGCTGGAGCTAGGAAACATCAGCACTGTCCAGAAATCACCACAAGCTGTTAGCATGGCAAAATGTAGTGTGGACACAGATATTTTTGAAAATGCTGTCATTTGGGTGTGATTTTTCCAGAAAATCTGTTTTCAGAAAAACCTGATGATGCTGATTTTATTGTCTCTACCCAGCGCTTGTGACCATAGCTGAGGGTTGAAAGAGGGATCATCTGTTAAACTGAGAGCTTCCAGCTCTGAAAGGACAAAACACATTTTTCAGCACAGAACCTTGCCCACAGACTTGAAAGTGTGATATTAACTCTTTTATATTAATTATTTCAAAGAACAAGGAATTCTTTAAAGGGTAGATTAATGTATGTTTTCTAAACTAATGGAAAAAATAGACATTTAAATATGACAATACTTTAACTGCTTGATAAATGCTTATCAGTGATTGCAATAAAAAGAAATAGATGGTTGTACTAAAAGAAAACTGTGTCCTGAAATTCTTTTTACATAAGTTTTCCTGCGGAGTGACCATAATTAGAGCAAAATGTAGCTGCTTATACAACCATTCTTAACAAAACTTCCAGATTTGCTCCCCTCGAGCAGCTCAACTATAGCTGCTTAAATACTAAGCAGTTTTGGCCAAGAGATGCATCAGATGAACCGTTTTTTATTGCCATTTTCCCTACTTGAACACCTTCCTTACTACTCACATTGGTTTGTCCCATGAGTCCCATTAGATTTCCTTAGCTCTTGTTTATTCCTCTTTAATATGCATCTATTTTGAGGCTGGTGTTCTTTCTTTTTCTCTTTACATTCCTGGCTCATGCTTCCGTTTTCCATGTCCGCTATGTCATGGTAGTCTGCTAAATGTTCTTGGTCTAGTGTGATAAGCTCATGCCAGACTCATTGCTCAGGTCCATGAAGACTGCCCCTACTGCTTGCAGGTTTTCTCTTTTGTCTACTGCATTGGATGTTGTATGTATATGGTGTCCAGGCCTCTCTCATGGATATTGAGTGTACCACCTTCACTGCTAGCTCCATGATGAAGCCTTGCTGGGTGCCATTCATGGCTGCTGGGCCTCTTCTTTGGGTGTATTGGGTGTCTCCTGTGAGATATGACAGCCTGCCCAATAATGAGCACTTGTTCTCTTGTGTGTCTGATTTGTGTAGGTCCCACTTGTCAGGTATGAGTGCAGCTGGCATCAGTGTGTATACAGCTGACTTCACTGGTGTGGGCCTCATATCTATCCTAGTCTGTGCTCTTTCCTGTAAATGCTTTCAGAAACACTGTATATTGCAATACAAGGGCCATAGATTTTCTGATCGCTGTGCAAATCCTGTGTTTCTGTAAAAATGTTGCCCATTTGTTCCCTGTCTTTTGTCCATATTTTCCCTGCCCATTTGTTCCAGAGCCAGTACTCCATCTCTGGTATTTCCACCTATTTCCTTGTTTTCCCTCATAATACCTGATCCCCAAGCTTCTGCTTATGTGTCCTATTCTCCACACCCACAACCTCACATGACATCATGAAAGTTTAAAATTGTTTTATTGTGTGGAGCAGCCCTCAATAAAGGATAACTTCTTTGTAACTTCATATATGCTAGCAAAACAAATGTTTTTCTCCTGTTGAGTAGAAATTATAAGAGCAACATATAACAATTTATGAGGCGATTTGTAATTAAACTTCCAGATTTGCTCCCCTAGAGTAGATTAACTATAGGACATATTTAATTGGTTGCATAATAGCAAAAGCCATGGTGAATTTGTTCATCGACAAAGTACTTCAAAGCTTCATCAAAACAGATTACTGCAGCAGACAATGCAGTACAATGCTCAGATAATTTAACAGGTAGCATACAAGTAGCATACTAGTGTTAGCAAAGTGGAGAAAGCTGCATTTCAACTCAGGAACAAGTGTAACCCAATGCTACAAGCTGCATGAACGCAAGCAAGGATAGGATCAGCTGCAGTTCATTCACATTTGGCCGACACTCTCACTGAAACTAACTTAGAATTTGGTCATCTAACAGGTGTAGGTGGATATGGTGTTAGGCACTTGACTGTTACTGGTTTGCTTGCCTGGACATAGAACTTAAATCCCAGTTTGCTATATGTAGAACAGTGGTACACAGCTGGAAATATAATCTACAGTTTACCAATGTTTGAATATCCCAGGTTTTGTGTGTTTTGTCACTTATTGTGAAAATATGTTAGTACATCCTCAGTACAGACTTTAACTTCAATACTTCCAGCAAATTTAATGCACATTTTCTATTTATTGGCTGGGTTTAGAATACTGTGGAATATATATATATATATGACAGAATATTTAATGGGAAAAATATGTTTCAAATTTTCCAGTCAAAGAGAGCTGACTAACACTAATACAGACAAATTTGTTTTGGTTTTTATTTCAGAATAATGAGCACCGCACACACTTTGCATGAAACATACATTTATTTTATATGCCGATGTGGTGCATTTCATTGCAAATGCTTTTTAGGCAAAAGTTGACTAATGTGGACATTTTGTATAAAAGGTCATTTTTAATGTCAAGTGACCCTTCAGCAAGGTGTTAAACTGACAGATTTTTGTTTTTTATAAAAATAAAAAATCAAGTGTAAAAATTACCTCTTTTAATTTGTTTTAGCTAACTTGGTTTTCAAACAAAAAGTTTTAAAAAATCAGACACTTCCTCTCATATACTTATGTTTGTTGTGTCAGACTAGCCTTTGAATCTTATACATCAAACAATAGACTTCAATGTCAAGACCATTCTTTGAAATTTCAGACTGTAAAAAATAGTAAAGCCTCATTAAATATTACTCCATTCGATGTAAACATATGATTAAATGAATTTAACAACATTTAACGAATGTCCCATTGTTTATTTATTAGGAATTGGTATTGTTAAACCTGTTCAGACACTGATATTGACACTGATACTGATTGAGACCAATATTTTGCAGAACTCTTACTGACACCACTCTACAGTTTTGAGAACTTGTTTAAGGTGCTTGGGTCTGGTTACACTTTCTAAGCCATGATTGGATAATGAATTGTTAGGGGAAGAGTTTAATAAGGAGAACATTTGATGCACCAATTCATTACCACATCACCCTGTAAAATTGCCTCTCAAGTTAATTAATAGTTAGTTAATTCTCAAGGGAACCTAAATCTGTGTGTTCTTTCTAAATAATTTAATCTTGCTCTTGCGGGCACTCAACATACACGTGCAAAGTACCAGTGTCCTGGGAATAACTCTCCAAAGCTCACTAAAATTAACCTCTTGTAAACTGTATGGTTCTAATATCCAGTGGTCTTTTCATCTATCTGAAGGCTCATAAAGCTTTAATATAACTGTGTCTTCTGTATTTCTGCCTCGGTTCTAGTCAGAGTAAAAGCTAATGACTATACAAAATGACTGCACATCTGACTGCAGTGTGAATTAAAAGAGATAATAAAGCATAATATTACAATGTAAAACCCGAATAATATTTTGAGTCTATATATTGGGGAACACCGCTAAACTATTGATGGTTAATGGCCTGTACCTCAAGACAATTTGGGCAACACCAAGTGCTTCGAACATTGTGAAGTCAGGTGAAGGTCCTTTTCTATTCCAGCATGACTGTGCCCCTGTACACAAAGCATGGTCCATAAAAGCATGGTTGCAGAACTTGACTGGCCTACACAGAGTCCTGAGCTCAATTTAACCCCTAGGATGAACTGGAACATAGATTTTGAGCCAGGCCTTCTCATCTGTGTTTGATCTCATAAATGCACTACAGAATGAATGGACATAAACCCCCACAGAAAATCTTGTGGAAAGAATTTTAAAGATGAGTGGAAATTACTGTCATGCACATGGGTCACGAGACGTGCAAGAGCAACTGGAAATGAGCGTGTCACATGGCATGAAAGCCAAGGAATGAAGGTGATGATCAAAGAATTTGGACAACCTACTCCATGCTACATAAGGTAAGGTAAGGTAAGGTAAGATAAGGTAAGATATAGTATAAAATACAATGTTCAACTATACAGTCTAAGACAGGGGTCACCAACAGTCTAAGACAGGGTGCCTCCAAGGACCACATGAGTAGCCCACGGACCAGTTCTTAAAATAGCACAACTCACCAGTGAGCAGCATCTAATATTTAATTTCATCCTGTTGCTGTTCTTTTTTAATCACAATTATACAGATATGAAAATACTATGAACCACCGCGGTCACTCAGATCTCAAGGTGCTGATTAATTACTTGTTCCCAGGATTATGAAAGCTTCATCAGGGGGAATAGTCTTATTTATAGCCCCCAAGCTCTGGAATGCCTTACCATACAACATTCGGAACACAGACTCAGTTTTTAAGTCCAGGCTGAAAACATACTTGTTTAGTCATGCTTTCTGTATTTAATTATTCTTGTTAGATGGAAGATGTAGAGCTGGGAGTTGGTGGTACACAGAATTCTAGCAAACTGGGACACTGGTGTTGTCGCCCCACCACTCCTCAAGTTCACTCAGGTTGTGATGGTGGAGTGGAGGTGCGCCAGCATCTCAGGGCGCTCTCACTCCCATCATACCCCTCAGTTCTGCCATGTCTAGCTAGGCTGCTCTAGCTAGATATGTCGGAGTCCTAACTTGCACTCCTCATAAATATTAACAATGCCTGTAAATTTAAACAGAACTAACTCCCTCCTCTGTTTTTTCTGAGGGGAACTGCTGCACTCCTGCCGGATCGATCTCCATGGGAGACTGCCCTCGACTGATCCTGGCTCCACTCGGGCCCTTCCCCCGGTTGGGACACCACTGCCGTAAGTCTGAAGGAGATTGTCGCTCCTGATACTGATGTTCATGGACAATGGACTCTCAGTTTTACTTTCAAAATATTACTTTGCTGGACACTTCATGATTTTTTTTTAGATATTGTCATTTTCAATTAAATTAAATTAAATTTTATTTAAATAGCGCTTTTTACAAGCAGGTTGTCACAAAGCAGCCTTACAGAGTCCAGGTCCTGGAGGAAGATCCCTAGCTCTGTTAGCTATAGAGGGGCCTATTTATTTCTACGTTCCTGTTCATCAAGGCCCTCTCGTTATTTATTGTCTTTTCTTTCTCTCTGGGTCAACCTGAGGATGACTGGTTCCCCTTTTGAGTCTTGCTTCCTCCCGAGGGTTCTTCCTCCAGCTGAGGGAGGTTTTTTTCGCCTCTGTTGCCTTTGACTTACTCCCTAGGGGCTCGGACCTGGACTCTGTAAAGCTGCTTTGTGACAACCTGGTTGTAAAAAGCGCTAGTTTGGTGGTGTCTGGTCTAAGATGTACACTATATAATATAAGGAATATAAGTATGTACTAGGAATATAAGTATGAACTGTATGGTAAAAATGTAAATATATGTAAGAAGACTATACGTATTTTAAACCAAAAAATGCACTTGGTAATATTTCACATAGGAAAATTGAGCAAAAGCTACTCTGGGTATTGGATAACTGTGTGTGTCTGTCTGCACGTGTGTGGTCATCTGCAAAGTCTGTGTTGTACAGTCTGACAGCAGTTGGCAAGAAAGACTTGTGGAATATTTCCATCCCCAACGTGGGTGCAGCAGCCTGCCACTGAAGGAGCTGCTTAGTGCTGTCAGAGTCTCCTGCATGGGGCGGGAGGGGATCCTAGAATGGAGCTGGCCCTCCGAATCAGCCTGTTCGGTCTCTTTCTGTCGTCAGCAGAGATGTTGCTGCCCCAACGTTCCTCACTATAAAATATGGCTGATGCCACCACAGAGTCATAAAAGGTCTTCAGGAGTGTCCCCTGCACTCCAAAAGACCTAAGCTTCCACAGCATGTACAGCCTGCTCTGCCCTTTCTTGTAGAGTCAAGTCAAGTAGCTCTCCACAGCCTCAATGTCCATGCCCTGGCTGTTCAGTGGTTGCAGTGGATGATGTTTGTGCCAGCAGAAGTCTACTACCTTTCAGTGTTGATCTGGATGCAGTCCTGCTGGCACCAATACACAATGTCCCAGGTCAGTTCTCTGTACTCCTTGTTGTCCCCATCAGTGATGAGGTTGATTATTACAGAGTCATCAGATAACTTCTGCAGGAAGTAGTTGGTGGAGCTGTGAGTGAAGTCTGCATTGTAGATAGTGAAGAGGAATGGAGCCAGAACCGTTCCCAGTACTGTAGACGACCCTGTCCAACACACAGCCCTGAGTGTTAACATATTGTGGTCGTTTGGTGAGGTAGTCCATTATCCATGTTGTGAGGTGATGATCCACACCTGTGTACTCCAGCTTGTCCCTCAGGATTTTGGGGATTATAGTGTTCAAGGCACTGGAGAAATCGAAGAACATGATTATCACAGATAAGAGAGGGAATGATGTAGGGGGATGATGTTGTTCTGCTGAATCTGGTTTTTCAGCTATCATTCCATCAGTCCTTTTAGCTGTCTTCCCACCCTTTCCAGCTCTTCCTTGTCTCCTGATTTGAATGCTGTCCTCTTCCTTTTGAGGACAGCTTTTATTTCTGGTGTTATCCAAGGTTTGCTATTTAAGAAACACTGCACGCTCCTTTATACATGAGTGACTCAGTAGTGTTCCTTCATTCTGTGACAGAATGACTAAGCCATCCATAAACCCAGCAGAGTTTGCTGCATTGTCTGACAGTGTGATGCAGCAAGCAGACATGATTGACAGGCTGGGCCATGATGTGATGGCTCTCAGGCGGGCTCTACAGGAGCCCTTTATGTCTGGGCCGGAGGGTCTCTGCACTTGAGAAGGCCGGTCAAGGGCTTGCTGCTGCTCAACTGATGCCACAACTGGTGCCTCATGTTTCTCCCTTGCCTTCTCCCCCTGTTAATACCTCAGAATTCAAGTTTTCTTTACCTGATAGTGGGCACGGCAATGTTTTTTGAACCAAACTGAATATGCTCTTTGAGTTTTAGCCCTGCCAATGTCCCAGTGAAAGAAGCCAGAATGCGACATCTCAACATTTGTATAGTGAGGTGCAGACCAAATCTCAGCCAAAGCGGTCCATGCATTGCTACATGGCTGAATTCAGAACCCTGGCAGTCCAGATGTGCTCGGATGATCCTGTGTCCAGGCCACATTTTAGGAGGGATTGGCTTCTTGAAATAAAGGATAAACTTGCAGAGGGAGAGCTTCCTGTGACTGTCAATGGCCTGATCCAAATTTGTCTCCGAATTGACCAGTGGATGTGCCCTTGCCCAAGTCCAGCTCCTTGGACCCGGGCATCAGTGCCTCTCGGCCTTGTCCATCTGTTCTAGCTGGCTCAACTTCCAGGGAGGCAACATCAGTCATTTCTCCACTTTCTCCTGTGGAGAAATCAGGAGTCGGAGAGGAACCCATGCCATTTGGGTGCACCTCTCTGTCTTCTAAGTGGCAGGACCGGTGCTAATGTGTGGGCCTGTATGCCTATTGCGCCTCCCCCAAACACCATTGAGTCTGTCCCCTCCATCCAGGAAATCGACAGATGAGATGAATGGGGGTCTCCCAACTGGTCTGTTGGTGATTTTTTCCACCTTAGCCTCTGTTTCCCATCTGACGATTCAGACACACATTCAACTGGGCCACCAACAGATCGGAACCACTAAAATTTGCTTACTATCCAACAAGATAAACAGATGAATCCACAACAGGTGCTGTGGGCTCTTTCCTTTTGGCTATTTAAATTCCCTCTCTCAGACCGTCCGGGTTCAAAGAATACAGAGGCAGATGCTCTGTCATGGCAAAATTAGCTAGAGGCATCCTGGATGGATCCTGTGCCAGTCATTCCATCCAGGACCATTTTGTCACTTCTACAATGGGAGCTGGAATTTCCAGCAGGCGCACGCCTTACACCCTCCTTCAATGGACACCCCACTTTGACATATGTCTGTTCTCATGACCTTCAGATGGAAGTTCTCCTCCCTCCTTGCAGGGCTCCTGGGGGTTATGAGAACCTCTGATTCCATTCGGTGGGCATTCTGGCGGCAATCCATGGGCAAGGATATGAAGACCTTTGTCCAGGCATACCGACGGTTTTGGATTCAAGCCCGCAGCTCCATCCATGGACCAATGACAGATATGCGGGACAACATCACCCTCACCCCAGGTAGACTGGGAGGGCTATGGTGAAGAAGGGTTTTGGGTGCCTGGTTGGATTGTTCTGGATCCATCTTTAATTCAGGACTACCATTAGTGTCACACACACAGGACGCATCACAAATGAGCACAGCACATGGTCTTACAGCCATTTCTCATTTATATTTTGTACTTAATTATTTTTATATTTATTTATTGTATTATTTTGGTATAGAGTTTGTTTTGTTTGTTCTGAAATAAAGGTTGTATATTTGTGTTTATTGATGTTTAGAATAATTTGTATTTTATGGAACTACCTGCTGTGACAGGGGGACAGGTGAAAGGGAGGTGGCGTGCTCGTGGTTAATGGTGGATTGTGAGAGCTTGGAAAAACACTAATTTGACCACTCTTTTCCATGCAAACATGGTTTGAAATAATTTTTTCGTTTACGTTATTTGTCACCTTTATTTTACAACGTTTTCAATTAATGTCTATTTGTTTATTTTGTGGCAATAAATCATTTTCTTTATTTATGTGAGGAGCGTGTGTCAATCCAGCCAAGCACTACACCAACGGTTTAGAAAATTTTGGACAGCATAAAGTCAAATCAATAAGGATTAATGGATTTTGCAAACTTGGAAGATGGTGTGCTTGAAGAAATCAGTGAGTAAAGTGGGTTTGAAGTAACGTCAGGCCACTGTGCTCGATAAATGCTTGGATTGTCACTGAGAAGATAATTTTTGTAAATTGTTGCCATTTGCTACTCTCTAAAGTAAAACCATAATGAGCAAAATGAGGGACAAAGAGACTGAAAATGAAAGGTAATTGTTTCAATTAATTGAAACGCGTAGAGGGAAGTTGGGAGTTCTGTCGTGTCACGACAGTGTTTCACAGGTTTCAACTAACGTTAGTAGAACTTCAAGCAGAGGCAGCAGGGCATTAGAGGTGCTGTCAGATGCACAAGTTCAGCGCGCTGAGCTCACTGTGCAGTCGCAGTTCGTGGAGCTGCAGCTCCAGTTGGAGATGGAAGAATTGCAATTAAAAGCAAAAAAGGAAAAACATCGAATGCCAATGAAGCTGGCCGAAGCAAATGCCAGAATAACGGCACTCTCTGAAACTGACCAACTGCCTGTAACTCCATCAGGAACATTCACTGAATATATTGTTCCAACTATAACACTATTTGTTGACAAAAGTAGCCCAAAACAAACACAAAGAGAGCTCAAATTAGAATATCAAAGTCCATTTTCCGTATGCGACGTGCCTGTTCAGTCAGCAATGAAATAACGTCCTGCTCCAACAACAGCGATTTTCTGGTTGATGTCATAAGAAGACTAAATTAAATAACAGGGCTTCTTCTATGCCAACAAGCACTATCATAACATCCTCAGTGACAAATCCCAGTATTTCATGTAGACCCTCTTCAGTATAAATCATTCCTTAAATCTTTCGAACACACAATAGAAAGCAAAACCGACAATGCTCAACAATGGCTGTACTATATAGAGCAGTACACCGCTGGAGAGCCACGTAATCTTGTGCGCAGTTGTTTTCATTTTTTACCTACAGAGGGTTACAAGGAAGCAAAGACGCAACTCAAATGGCATTTCGGCAATCGAATTAAATTTTCCTCTGCTTTCCTTGACAAAGCACTTAAATGGCCTGCCATTAAGGCAGAGAATGCTACTGCATTAAGGTCATATGTGATATTCTTAAAAAGTTGTCGCAACACGATGCAAGAAATGAAATATTTTTCTGACCTAGAAGCACCCTCAAGTCTAAAAGTTATTGTTTCTAAGTTACCATTCAAGCTGCGTCACAAATGGCAAGCTATTGCCTGCAACATATATGACAAACCTAGAAAAAGACCCGCTCTGAATTATTTAATTACATTTATTGATAAGCAGTCCAGAATCATGTTGGATCCAATTTTTGGTGCAGAGTAAAATGGTGGAACAAAGCAAAGTCACCTCAAAATCCAACAGAGAGAACAATTTTGCAACATCTGCTCTGCCCGTGTCCATGTCTGAACAAGAAAACATGAATTTGCAAATAAACAAACAAGCTCCAAATCAAGGTGATTCAAATGCATTCACAAAGCCCTGCATGTTCTGCAGAAAATATCATGCAGTGGAAGTATGTCAAAAATTTCAAATGAAACCAAATAAGTATAAGTTGAGTTTTTAAAGACTAAAGGAATGTGCTATGGATGTCTACAAAGAGGACATCTCAGTAAAAACCGTTTGCATCGTATTTCTTGTGCTGTTTGCCAACAAAGTCACCCTACAATCCTTCACATTTACATAAAGCAAAAGCAAATAAAGTCTCAGAGTGCCATAAAAGAACCTGCCAGATCGGATGCAGTTCTCTCAATGGCCACTGGTAGCTATACTGGGGCCGGGAAACCAGACTGTGCCTTGTCAGTTGTGCCTGTCAAGGTAAGATTGGAAAATGGAATGAAATACATTAAAACCTATGCCTTTCTCGATTCAGGAAGCTCAGCAACCTTCTGCACAGAGGAGCTGGCCAAGCAACTTTATGCGTCTAGAAAGAAAATGGACATTCTGTTATGGAGAAAAGACAGTAACCAGCTATCAAGTGTCTGGATTGGAAGTAGCGGCAATAGACAATGACACATTCTTAACATTTACATTTACATTTACATTGGTATTGGGCTACTCATTGGAGCTTATGTCCCAACCCTGGAAAGTAATCAACAGCATTGGTACTGGACCTTATGCCATAAAAACTTATTATTAATGGCCCACTGGGATATGGAGAAGACATGGATAGCTATTGTGTTTATGTCAATAGAATATCTACTGCAACCCTGGAAAACCTTTTGATTAAACAGTACAATCAAGACTTTATGATAAACTTTTTGTAAAGAATGAATTGTCGCAAGAGGTTGAGCAGTTCTTGAAAATTGCGTCTGACTCTGTTTAACTGAAAGATGGTCATTACCATTTGAAGCTGCCACTTCGGTATGTCAATGTAAAGATTCCTAATAACAGGTGAATAGCCTAACAAAGAGCCCAGCATTTGCTCAAAAGATTTAAAAGGGATCAAGTGTTCTTCAGTGAATACAAAGCCTTTATGAATGAAAGAATGGCAAAGGGTTATGCTGAAGTTATTCCTCAGGCTGAGGTACAGCCCTTTGATTCTGGCAAGCTGTGGTATTTGTCACACCATGGTGTTTAACATCCATGGAAAAAGAAGCTCTGTGTGGTATTTGACTGTGCTGCAGCATTTGGTGGTACCTCCTTGTATAAAGATCTCCTCCAAGGCCCTGATTTTACCAATACACTGCTTGGTGTACTTATCCGTTTTCGTCAGGGACCGGTTGCATTCATTACTGATATCGAGGGGATGTTTCACCAGGTACGAGTGGCGAAAGAAGATGTCAATCTCTCACGCTTCCTCTGGTCAAAGCAGATCCTGCAAAAACTCTCCAAGTTAAAGCTGACTTGGGATGAAAATGTCCCACATGATATCGCTAAGACCTGGAAGAATTGGTTGAGCTCGCTCTGTCTTCTGGACGGTTTTGGCATCAACAATAGCTTTACTCCATTAGACTTTGGCCAAATTACATTGTGAAGATTGCCACATAAATGTAAAATAATTTTTTTGCAGTAGGGCTGACCCCGACTAAAGATATTCCTAGTTGACTAACACTCCCGCATTTTAGCAATTAGTCGAATAATTGTTCATTTATGATATTAATATAATAACTTGCGTATATA
>JBBMFX010568399.1:0-12959 GCA_037832545.1 Rhabdalestes septentrionalis | reverse complement strand
CCCCCCCCCCCCCCCCCCCCCCCCCCCCCCCCCTCCCCCCCCCCCCCCCCTCCCCTCCCCCCCCCCCCCCCCCCCCCCACCTCTTGGTCAGCGACCACTTGAGGCTGTTATTGTTTCGGTTTGGTATGAACTCATTGGATTTAGGGTTTTGGTATGTCTGTATTTAAAGTGCTTATGTCTTCATGTCTTAAAGGTCTGTCAACCCTCCCTTCACAATTAACCGTGCCTCATGTGTCTCCAAGTATGCTTTGCATTTATGGCCACCGTACATTTTTGTGTTTGTTAAATAAAACCCAGCAAAGGGAACCTGACTAAAAGCCCCAGTATGTGCGACTGGGGAACTGCAGGTCAGACACTGTGATCAGCTGTGTGGAGTGCCGCCGGGAACAATACCAGTCCTGTTCACCCCGTACACCTCAGACCTCCAATATAACTCGTACTGCCACACTGCTGTACTGCCATGTACAGAAGACTGCAAATGACACTGCTATTGTTGGATGTGTACGGAATGGACAGGAGGAAGAGTACAGGAAGCTAATCCAGGACCTTTTATCATGGTGTGACTCCAACCAACTGCACCTAGACATAACTAAGACAAAGGAGATGGTGGTGGATTTCAGGCAGCCCAGGTCTCCCTTTGAGCCAATAAATGGGGATTATGTAGAGATTGTCCAGACTTACAAATGCCTGGGAGTGCAACTGGACTGGACTGCCACAAATGTTCTGTGCAGTAAAGGACAGAACTGACTTTACTTCCTAAGAAGGCTGGCTTCCTTCAACATCTGAAAAACTGCTGCAGATGGTTTATCCAACAGTTGTGGCGAGTGCTCTCTTGTATGCAGTGGTTTGCTGGGGTGGTGGCCTCCAGAATAAGGATGCCTCACAACTGGAAAACTGGTGAAGAAGGCAGGCTGTGTTGTCGGGACAGAGTTAGACAGTTTGCCATGGCAGAGCAAGCTCCTATTGATCATGAACAATACACTGCATCCTCTGCATGACATCATGTGCAGACAAAGGTGCAGCTTCAGTGACAGGCTGCTCTCGCTGCCCAGCTCCACTGACAGATTGAGGAGGTCATTCCTCCCCCACTCCATAAGACTATTTAATTCCTGCAATAGTGGGAAACACCATCCACAACCACACCTCTGCTCTGCACAGCACAACTGTACATGCCTGTTTGCACAGGATTTTAAAAAAATAGATTTGCAATGGACTGTCAGTTTACACCACACAAGCATTACTGGACTGTCATTCTACCTCACAACCTTTTAGTTTCACCAGGTTTGTCTAAGATGTACAATATTTCTGCTTGAAAGATAAAATCAGAGACTATTTAAGCAAATGTACCAAATGTAACAGGGAAAAAGGTTTTCTCCATTATCTCTGATACATATTTTTTTATATTTAAAAATCCTCAGGCCCTTGCCCTCTTAAAAGTTTGTCCTTACTTGTGTATTAACCTCTTCTTTTAAAAGGTTTGTTAAGGTGTGTAACTTAGCTGGCAGTAGCTTGGAAAAAACAGGTATTGGTTTAATATAGCTTTATAGGTATGAAGTACAGATGTAGACTATTAAAGCACTGATGTTGTGTGGGCAGAAACAGACCTGAACCATCCCTTTGATGCTAGTTTGGTGAAGCCAGGATGTGTGGGGTGTACACAGAATAACCCTGTTTGCTAACTGTTCTGGAATAAGTACAAGGCTCTGGAAGGGAGCTGACAGCCTGTGACTTTCTAGGCCTTGGAAGGACTAGAGGAAATTACTAAGGTAATAAGGAGCAGTAGAAATATATCAAGATAGAATGCGAAGTCAGGCCCTGATACTGCAGGGAGAGGAGTGGGCAGTTTTTTGTTTTTTTCTTATTTCCATTTGAGAATTCAGGAAGGTTTATTAAGCTGACCATGCAGAAATTTTAAGCAACATGTACATGGCAACATCATGGAAAAAGATTACATTTTTTTATTATAGAGAACATGCTACAAGATTAAAGGGACAACAGACACTCTAACACACTCTCTGGTTCTGGATTAACTTTATGCAGTGAACTGAATGGGTGAGTGATGCCACCAGTTTTCTTTTGGACACTTAAAAATACATTTGATGCCTCTCTTTCACATCTGGTACTTCTGAGTCATGCCCCCAATCAAGCTCCTCACCAGAGTATTAGGGGATATACAGGTCTGGGCATGGAGATATGTATGAGAGGATGTAGTGTGTCTGGTTGTTAGGTGTCCAAGCAAACCAGGTGTGAGTCGTGGGGCTTTATAGCCATAGCTAGGTTGCTAGGTACCTGCCGACATGGCCACCTGTCATGTATTTGTTGTAAGATATTAGTTCAGTTGATTATTGTCCCTGTGGTTTGACTGGTTATTTGTGAAAGGGTGTGAGCTTAAATGCCAGCTGTGCCTCAGAATTTTTGTGTGGTCACCCATAGCTTTCCATCGTGTTGAAGGTTGGAAGAATTGTTGTATGTGTGTGTTTGCAGGTGTAAAGGAGAGAACATACTCATCTCTGAAACCTACTCAGAGACTCAACCTGTATCTGCCCCTGTGTGAAAGCAGGCTTTGAAATTACTAGCGAAGAAACAGATTCTGCAGCAGTGTCCTAAGTTTAAGTTTAAGTCTGTGTACTTGGAGTGAAGGTCCTCTGAGACTTGTGTGTTTTGGAATTGAACTCCTTTTATTAAAATTGCGTGAATGTGTCATTTCCACATGAGCAGGAAATGGCACTCATGAAATATAAATATATATTTATGAATATGTAATTTAAAAGTTTATTAAATAACACTGTGTTTATAAAATAAATAAATAAATGAATAAATAAATACATAGATGAGCAAATAAACATTAAAGATAATGACCCACAAGATCAAAGGCCTTTTGACAACAAAAACCAAATGAACCAACCATTTGGTCTGTAGCAGCTAATGACAGTCAACACCAATTCTGCAAACATCAATGAGAAAGAACAACCACATTGTACTAGTCAGCATCATTATCTACTGATTATTTAGTAAAACTAAAGACAACCTACACAGCTAATGACAAAGAACATTCTATTTTTCAAGTATTAAATTTCCCCTTTATCCATAACCACCTCTCTCACTTGTTTTGGGATACATTTACAATGATCTGGTGTGCTGTAACACAAACACCGACATGTTATTAACATCACTTACCGACACAAATGATGTACTGAATAAATCCTCAGCATTCTGAACGCAGTTTCACGTTTACATTAGCCATCTCACATTTTAGTCCTGAACATTGTGAAGCATCCCCTTTTCCTATGACCATTAACAACTATGAAAATCTTTGATGTGTAAATGACATTACATTCCTCTATAGTATACGTAACTTCTAGCACAATCACGGTGAAGGTAGGACATGTGATTGGTGGTTATGGATGGGTATGTCTGTTGGTTACGGTTGGTTTGTTTTCAAGTAAACCCTGAACTAGGTCATAGTGCTAAGTCCTTCTAATTATAAGTTTCCATTCAGCAATAGCTGTGTTATGCTAAAGGAAAAGAAGAGGCTGTAAAATAATACAGGACAAGCTACTTAACTTGTAGCATTCCCCAGGATTAAGAAAGGGTATTTGACCATTGGTTTGATTTGGCCCTCGTGACCAAATGGGTTATTGCATTGATGTACCTGATCTTTTACACAGGGCTGGTACCAAAATGAGATGCTGTAGATCTTAAACGGCCACACATACATTATGCACATCATTAGCTTATGAGTCTACAACAAGCACGCTTTTGCTGACAGTTTGCCCCATCTTTTGCTGACAGTTTGCCCCATCTTTAGGGTCAAATATGTCACAAGCATCTATATATCACTAGGTAGTTTTTTCAGCATTGTAATCCTAAAGCAGATCTTCTGAAATACTTTTAAATTCAAATGTGAGCTGTGAATACTGAATTTAGCAATTCAAGTGTGAGTTGTGAATAGGAATTTAGCGCTTGAAAAGGTTTGGTACCTAAAGCTATGAAGAGACAAAGCAACAGAAATTATAGTGCAAAAAAATAAATTGAAACCAAAGAAAGTTTCTGTTGACTCCTGGTGGATTTCTAATGGTTTCTAGTTGTTAGTAATGGTATTTTCTGTTTTCTGATGAGTTGATAACACAATGTAAAGCACACTATTGTTTAACAGGTGATGTGTGGCTGATTGTAAATGCAGTTAATTGATGTCCAAAATTATCTTCAGTTATTGTACAGAAAACTGGTGAACTCTATTTATCCAACTCCCATTAAGAAGCAAAACCCTATTTTTTTGTTCTAATAATCTAGGGTCTAGTCCGATTTATATTAAAACAGAATATTATTAGAGTTCTAATCGTCATCTTTAACTGTTCTTATGTGAATTAATTGATTTAATAATTATGATGATTTAATCAAAGTAGTCCATCAACTCCAAGTCAGAAACAATTGAATTGAGCTGGACAACAGCATACAGTTTGGTGACCTGTAATACAGGTGGTCTTGAGGGAGGTGCCAAGTATTTCTCAGGCCACTACAGGAGAGGAGGTCCAGAAGCACCAATGGCGACGTGTATGATGCTTGTTCAGAAACACATCCTCCTTCTCTCGCTCTTTCTTCACTCGCTGGTAATGGTCTTCCTCTTTCAGGTACCAGACTGGAGGCCAGCGCTGCTTTTCAAAGTACTCCTGGTTTTCTACTCACATTACCACACACACAGACACAAAACGTTGAGTGACAGTAAGCAATAGGGCTGCATCATATTGATAAAAAATTATAATGTTCAATTAAACATTAACTATACATCATTTTCATTACTTTACATGATGAGTCATGGAATCCTGCACTTCAGTATTATGCTAAAATATTAAGCACCTGAGCACCTGATTTTTAAAACTGTTTAAAATAATTTATATGGGCAATAAGTGTATTTTGCTTGTAAAATGCTTGTAAAATATGAATAAATATAAAGTAATGCAAATGTAGTAAAAATAAAGTAAAAATGAAGAAAAAAGAAACAGAATTCCATGGGTTTTTTTTACATATTTGATATGAGCTTGTTCAAAGAATAATGCATCACAGTTTTTAATACTGCATCACAGTTTGACATACAGTGTTAGAAATCCCATAAGAAAGTATATGATTTAGGCATGCATTTTGCACAGTGTTAGTTTGTACAAGTACAAGAGGTCCATTGCATGTCAACAACCTTGGAATCTGTGCACATGAACTTAAGACTTCAAATACACTTTGGCTACAGTTTGGATAAGGTAAAAAATTTGTTGCTTTTTTGCTTTAAAACACATTATTATCAAAACACTGGAAATAATATATGCACCTAAAGGTCTGTGTTTATTGCATCATTCAGAATAACAGAAAAGAAAAAGTTTGACCAAAACCTTTGACAGGAGGAAACAGAAAAAATTATATTCCCCTTAGCCAATGATCCAGTACCAAGGGTACAGTTTTATGATTTTGGTTCCCATTCCAAACTGATACCAACAAAACTAATTGTACTTCAGTGTGTTTCCTCTGTCTGTGGTAAAATAGCCATGACAATTTGGCCATGAAGCTTTCATGACCAGTGATGAACTGTGCACACCGAACTTCAGGCACAACACAGATGGCTGCCATCGGCAGAAATTCACAGATGTCAGATGTATCAGGCATGGTGATGAATATAGGATGATTGTGGTCATCTGGTGGGCAGCTTAACATTAACTGGTGTGCAGCTTAACATAAACAAGGCCAAAGAACAGGGGGTGGACCTGAGAAGATCATAGACTCCTGTTAATCCCCTGTCCATTGGTGGGTAGATGTGGAGATTGATCATGATTGCAAATGCCTCGTGTGCACATGATGAATTAACTAGACTAGTCAAAGGGTTATCTGGATACATAATGGAGGGGTCAAAGCAGGCTGTACTTCCTATGTAGATTCTGACCTTTTAGAGTCTGCAGTACCATATTGCAGGTGTTCTATGTGGCTATAGTGGCTAGTGACATTCTATGCTGTGGTGTGCTGGGGTGGCAGCATGAATGTGGCAGACACCATGAGACTTAACAAACTGATCAAGAAAAGGGATCAGTGGGGAGTAAGGAACAATATGGAATGTGGAATGTGGATAATACAGAAATTGTGGCAGAAAGGAGATTCACCCATCTCCACTTAACGCCACAGAAAATCTTTTCTGCTAAAGCCATTTGAATTCCTCACTTTGTCATACATACACAAAATAATATGTGCAATAACTGATCCTGCTTTGTTGTGGAATTTCTTATTGAGTTTAAATCATTATGTGCGACATGCATCATTATCTTATTATGTGCAATAGACTTAACTTGTGAGATATCACTACATAGGTCAATATTACCATCTACAGCTTATATATATATAATATGTACAGTTACTAACTCCTAACCACTATGTGTTATTAGTAATTCACTTAACTGTAAGTTACTCACCTATAGTGTTAATAACCCAGCATATGTGTATATAGCATAGTGTATTTCATATAGAGTATTTTGTACAGCTTTCTTATAGGACTTATTTTTACTTTATATTTTATATTGTTCTTGCCTGTCTTTGTGTGTCTGAGCAGTCATGATATTGTCACTTCTGGTCCTCAGCCACGCCTCTAACGATGCTCCTCCCCTGAGTAATAGGTATAGGCAGCCGGGGACAATTAGGGCAGATGTCATTAAATATTCATTACGTGAGCGGTGGATTTCCCACCGGATTATACTGCATGAATCCTGGGTTGGATTGCAGGCTCCCGTAGTGAGAGGACTGTCTATAGTTTGTTTCTGTTGGCGCTACTGACGAGTTCCAAGTCTCTCGATTTAATGGGAGCCATGTTTGGAGGAAAGTCCACTAACTAAGAAGACTAAGTTAGAGTGTTATTAACTCATCCTGTGTTTTGGAGCTCAAGGAGCTAATTTGTGACATTTGCTAAATTAGAAGTTTGTGCAGTGAAAAAGTGATCCTAAATTTTTTTGTAATAAATAATACAGATCTCTATTACTGTCTGTTTGCAAACAGTCTAATTAAGCATCACAGCACAAGCACGCTGGTAATGTTCTTACCTGATGATTTGGACCTGATCTCTTTGCGGTAATTGGCACAAATAGAGTTGTAATTAGTGCAGATGCGATGCAAGCACCAGGCAGCAAGTTGATTGGCATTATGGAACTATTTGAAAACCAGACGAAAATAAGTCAGTATTTGTAACTGGCATAATATTAACAAATGTCTGTGCAGGAATATTTTAATTGCTTTTCATGGAACTAAAATATAAATATTACATATCAAATACAGTTTTAACATCAAGTCAAAATAATGATTGGATAAAATATTTTGGCTGGCATAGCACCTGAGCAAGCTCCAGAAAGGTGAGAACGTCTCCATCTATGTCTTGTCCATCCTTGAAGGCTTTCATGAGTTCACTCACAGCATATTGCTCTGTGAAATGTTTTGAAATAGACCCAAATTAAAATGCATTCTTACTTCAACACAGTAACAGGAAAGTGTTTTGCTTGTGGAAAACCATTGCAGCATATTAAACATTCTGATACTTCACTACATCTGAGCACAAAACTGTCCAAAAATATACTATTTCTGTTGAGTGAAGTTGATCTCTTTGCACACTACACGACAAATCCTATAGTAACCTTTGCCTACACATGAGCCATAGATCAATGTCAAGCTATCACCATTACTGCTTTATGTGAACATTTGTTGACATTAGCTGGACAGCTTGCAATCTATGCTCTATCAGTCTTGACATTGCTCGTTGCTAAGCAACACAGAATAGAGGAACCAAAATGGTAGGTTGATTTGAGTTTGTACTGGCCACATAGCATTGGTTAGTGCATGAGTGTATGCATGTGTGTGTGTTTGTGCATGTGAGTGGGCTCACCTGTCAGGGCAATGAGGCGGGGAAGGCACAGTCTGTTTGCCAGAGCGATTAACTCCATTGGGTCTAGATCAGCCATGGGTGACAGTTGATTGGTGTAGAGGTACTCTAGCACGGCCTGCATACACACCCTGCTGGTGTTGGGGAAGGAGACCTTGTGACACACACAAACACATACATACACCCCCCACAAATACATTAAATCATAAAAGCAATACTAAAGTGCTATTTGCACTGAGAGCTTTTAGAGAACCTGTACATGTCATTATTAACAAAATAACTAGTATAATAACCAAACCGGTTTATTGGCTAAAGGACACCATTAAGATATCATACTGAAGTTATGCAATATCTAACTGATTTCCCCTAAATTTTAATATAGCAGAACACTGCGTGCACACATCGCGAGGCTCATCGTCTTTCCAGTTTCTGCAATTATGCTGTATTTTTCTTACTCATCTCGAGGCTGTTCATACAGACAGTGCTCTAATATCGTACACCTGACGAGAGCTTCAGGACATTGGCTCTCGCATTTCTGACAGTTTTATCAGCAATGTTCGACTCGTCCGTGAGATCACCAGAACACCCGAGGCTGCGCACTCTACACAGCTTGGCGGAAGTGCTCGAAGGCGGCGTCGAGACCGTAAACAAAGATGGGGGAAACGGGGAGATGTAAGAGCTAAGCTAAAACCACACAGGCTCTCTTTGCCCAGCATTTCTCTCAGCAATGTACGGTCACTGGTGAATAAGATGGACGTGATTCGACTCTGAATCAACCACAGCAAAAAACTCTGGTACTGCAATGTCATGGCTAAACAGTGGAATACTGGACAATGTTTGCTCTAGCTGTGCACCACACTTTCCGGGCAGACAGATCGGTGGATGATTCCGGTAAGACCAGAGGTCGGGGGATTGTGCATTTATGTCAACAAAGCTTGGTGCTTGAACTCTGTTATCGTGAGTAGACACTGCTCAGCTAACCTGGAGTTTCTCATGGATAAGTGTAGACCGTTTTATCTGCCATGTGAGTTTAAATCCACCATTATAACTGCTGCTTACATTCCACCCAATGCTGATGCCAAGCTGGCTATGAATGAACTTTATGCGGCCATCAGTAAACAACAAACTGACCACCCGATATATCGTTGCTGGGAATTTTTATCACTCCAATTTAAAGAGAGTGCTCCTGAAATTTGGGACAATCAGGTCACCTTTCTTTGTTTCTTACCCCCAAGTACTTCCCCCTCATCAACCAGGTGAAGCCATCAGAAAGGACCATCAGAATATGGCCAGAGGGGGCTGACCACACTCTCCAGGACAGGTTTGTACACACAGACTGGAGAATGTTTGCTTCTCAGGCCACCTGCGGCTCCTACACGGACATTTACAGTTATACCTCCTCTGTTCTGGACTACATTAACACCACCATAGACAGTGTTACGACTCAGAAACAGATGACCATATACCCAAATCAGAAGGTGCGTCTCCTGCTGAGGGCACGCAACACTGCCTTAATTTCTGGTGATGCACAGGCCTACAGCATCTCCAGGGCAAATCTGAAGAGGGACATCAAAAAGGCTACAAATGAAAGCTAGAGGAGCACTTTTCTAACGCTGACCCTCGATGCATGTGGCAGGGCATTCAGGCCATCACAGACTACAAAACCAGCAACCCCACGACCACAAATGTCTCTTTTCTGAATGAGCTTCATGACTTTTATGCTTGCTTTGATAGAGACGGTCATGATCTCCTCCTCATATGACCACACACCCATCACACTCACATCCTCAGATGTTTGCACTGCATTTAGCCAGATCAACACGCGCAAGGCTGCTGGACCAGACGGCATCCCGAGTCGCATACTTAGAGCATGTGCAAAGCAGCTTGCCAGAATATTCACAAACATTATTAACATGTCCATTGCCCAAGCAGGTGTCCCAACACGTTTAAATCTACCTCCATTGTGCCAGTGCCAAAACACTCTAGCCCAGCATGCCTGAATGACTACCGCCCTGTAGCACTCACACCCATCATTATGAAGTGCTTTGAGCGATTATTCCTGGCACATCTGAAAGACTCTCTTCCACCGTCCCTTGACCCATATCAATTTGCTTACCACAGCAATGGGAGCACAGAGGATGCAGTCTCCATAGCACTGCACTCTGCACTCTGTGGATGCTGTTAGTAGATTTCACCTCAGCATTCAATACTGTCATACCCTCTAAGTTGATCACTAAACTTAGAGCCCTGGAAATAAATACCTCAATTTGCAACTGGATTGTGGACTTTCTGACCAACAGACCACAGCATGTCAGGTCTGGCCATATCTGCTCCACTACTGTCACGCTCAATACTGGTGTACCACAGGGCTGTGTGCTGAGCCCCTACCTCTACTCCCTCCTCACCCACGACTGCCAACCTTTTTATGGATCAAACTCTATCAAGTTTGCAGATGATATCACAGTGATCGGTCTCATCAACAACAATGAGACTGCCTACAGGGAGGAGGTACAGCATCTGGCCACTTGGTGCATAAACAATAATCTGCTCCTTAACACCACCAAGACCAAGGAGATCATTGTGGATTTCAGGATGGTGAGAAGGGGCTCATATGATCCACATTAACGGGATGGCTGTCTCAGTTTCATCAGTCTGTTTCATCCTTCAAGTTCCTGGGGACCCACATCTTAAGAGACCTGTTGTGGACCACCAGCACCTCCAGCCTGGTCAAGAAGGCTCACCGGCGCCTTTTTCTCTTGAGAGCACTGAAGAGGAATCAGCTGTCCTCAACTATCCTGGTGAACGTCCACCGCTGTACAATAGCGTGCATCCTAACCAGGTGTGTTATAGTGTGGTATGGAAGCTGTACTTCTACTGAGCGCAAGGCAATGCAGCGAGTGGTGAAAACTGCCCAGCGCATCACAGGGACTCCACTTCAATCCACTGAGGACATCCAAAAGAAACAATGTCTGCGTCGATCACGCAGTATTCTTAGGGACTCCTCTCACCCTGCCTACAGTCTGTTTTCTCTCCTGCCTTCGGGCAAAAGTTTCAGGTTATCCCGGACAAGAACCATCAGACTTAGAAACAGCTTTTTTTCCCAGGGCTGCCTCCTTGTTGAATTCTGCCCCCTACTGCCCCCTTTGCCCCCCATACTCTTCTCTGATATTCATTGTTCGACTCTTCTATAATTCTGCACATTTTGCACATTTAATATTGTCCATAGTCATGCACTACTCTGCACATATCCACGATTAATGTAGATATCCATTTTTATACACATTGTTAATTGCACTACTCAGTACATACCCAGCATAAATTTACAAATCCATTGTACATACACATTATAAATTGCGCAATGTGGTCCATATCTGATGCATATTCAGTGTACCATACATTTTGTTTAAATTAATGTACATCCATCTGTAAATATTACACAGTTCTCTACTTGTATATACATTATTATGTGCTCTTTTAACTTCTACATTTATACACGTATTCTGTAACTGCTTATTGCATTCTGGTTAGACCTAAACCGCATTTCGTTGCCATGTACTTGTACATGTTTAATGACAAAGTTGAATCTAATCATCTAATCTAAAAAAAAATGCATGTAGCCGTCTTCTACAGTCCCCAGGAGCTACAAGAAAATAAAATATATTTCCCATGCAATGTTGCCATCAGCTTAATTAGAATATTGATGTATGTGAGATGTGATGTTGAGCTGCCAGCAAGCAATGGGGGATGTGAGGGATGACATAGGTACTCACATAAGGTGGCCATGCTGAGATAAAGTGGCAGGTTTCTTGATAATTAAAATGATTTGTAACAGCATAAATAAAAATTGTATTTACATCCAGTAATTACATGCCTAAAATCTGGTTTCCCCTCAAGTTTTTTTTTTATCGTATGAATCATTTCAAATTTTCCAACACAGAAATGACAATCTTAGAACTACTGTGAAAAATATGAAGGTAGTTAACTATTCAATAAATAAATTCAATATTAAATGTTCAATAAATGCTTTGGGTTTATACTTTAAATCCCCTTTTAGCACCAAGAGAACCCATGTTGTATCAAAACACTTAGAGTTCCTAAAACATTAATAAAAGTATTTTGACCTGATACTGAAAGTATTGTTTTACACAGATAGAAAAAAATCTTGTTCTGGTGCTATTTCTTTTATGAGTGCAACCATAACACCAGTCAGCAGATCTCCTTCTCTCTAGTTATCTCTGTGGAATCAATGCTCGATGTTTACCTCAGACCATTACCAAGTACACTTCAATGAAGTACACAGTTCGGTATAGCTATGCAACTTGCTACATAACACATTTCAAATGATAGCTCTACAGACTGCACTGCACAGGCAAGATAGTGTATAAAAAATATAAATGCTTCTTCTCTAATTTAAATATGAACTATATACTCAGAATAAGTAGGACAGTATCTTCTGCAAAATAAAGTTGTCCCAGTTGGCATGTGATGTTGGCGAAGCCCACCACTGAGCAGAATGCATTAGGCCTGGAATCCATTTCTTCATGCTCCACCATGTAAGCACTGGCTGTAAAAAAACCTCCTAAAATGTCAAATGATGCCTGTTACCCTTTGTTAGAGAGAAAAAATATTGTGCTTTTTTCAATCAGGAGTTTAACAACAAAAAATGCAGCAAATATGCTGCATTGCCCCAAGGAGGATGTTTTCCTTAACTATATATGGGAGTGTTGTTACAACCGCAGGCTTTGCTAAAATACTTTCTGTAAAGCAATTATGGTCTCTAAAGGTCTGGAAGATATTTTTGTTGCACTGAAGAAATTCCAGTGTCCAGTGTGAAAACACAAGACAGAAATTAATTTGTATTTTTTCAGGGTTGTGCTTAAATAAATCAGTACTGGGGAATTTTGAACTAGGTGTGATATGGTTCGAGTGACTGAGTATATGATGAATGTCTATAGAATCGTTTATCTATTTAACTATTTATTCTTTTTCAGTCTTCAGCCAGCTGGTGCAAGGGTACATAGACAAACAAATACACACACATTAAACACAGACGGTTTAATGT
>JBBMFX010568256.1:0-12170 GCA_037832545.1 Rhabdalestes septentrionalis | reverse complement strand
GAGTAAACATTCTGGAAGTGTGATTTCCTTTTATAAAGCAATTCCTGTATCACTTTTTTAATACCTATACATCCAATAGAGATACACATATACTATATACCAGACCCTAAAATGTTATAGACAGTAGTAATAATGGACCAGCTCTGAAATAGAAATCACTGATTTCATTTCAAGCAAGTCTACATTCTTTTTGGAAACTAAAATGGAACTAAAAGCAAAACGGCTTGTTATTTCTATGCTTTGCCTTCACTTCCACAGCCCACCCAAGCTCGAGGCCAGTCAACAAATCTGAAGCACTGTTTAGTTGGATGGGTTTCTCCCTGCCCTTTCAAGTGTATCCAACAGTTTCCTGTTTAAGATGCAAAGTCTCAGTCTGTTGTGCACATATTGATGAAGACTGAACAGCCCCTGAATCCTAAATGCCTATGTAGAGATTTTTAAGGCTGATCCGTTTACTAAACTTCCATACACCATTCTTGGTCTAATCAAAGACACATAGTTTTGTGTATTCCTTACTCTATTCCAGCCACACATCTCAAAGCAATCACTACTTTTTACAGTTTACCGTGACTGTCATTATATGGTCCCTCCATTTTAATGTTAATCTGGAGTCAAAGTGCAGCCACGAATCCAGATCCTCCTACTCTTTTTTTTCCACCCTTTTCTGGGCTTTCATTACCTCATCTTCCTGACAAAACACATCTACCATCACCAGTGACTTTTCTTATACAAGTTGCTTTTGTCTTGAATTTATCCAGTGTTCCATTAACAAAGCTCAGTGTGATGGTAACACTGTTGGGCTGTGGTGTGTTGTATCTCTTCCTGTTTTTCCTTTTAAAAGGAACAATAAACAAAATCTGCCCTTCCTCATATAGTTCATCATACAGCATCAAAATATTCTTATACACCTCACCCCCATCACATATGAATTTTAACCCCATTTAACATATTTTGACCCTCCTTGGAGCTAAATTTGTACTCTTACTGTCACTTTATTGCACATTAAACGTTGTCAGTAAATTTCAACTGGTTGGTTAACTGCCCATTTCATAACTTCACACGCCCAGTCTGCAGCTCTCACAATTACATCCTCCCCACAGCTACCTCACTCAAGACAGCCACAACACTTTGCAATTTTTTCCCACTGGATAATTTCCCATATGGGTTTTGGTATGAATTTGGTATGAATTGTCTTACGCTATCACTTTGAAATCCAGAGTCCTGCTCTCATAGCAGACCCTCTCAGTCTCACTCTCACTCCCACTCACATTGTACAGCTGCTGAATCCTTACTAGAGCCTCATGTCCCAGAGCCTAGTCTGTGGGAACAAGACAGGGACTCATCCTGCAGGCCGTCATAGAAGACCCTTTGTTTCTATTTCTTTCAGAACTGACTCAGTGTTCCCGTTACCTTTAGTCAGTCTTTTG
Organism: Rhabdalestes septentrionalis; assembly: GCA_037832545.1. Taxonomy (NCBI): domain Eukaryota; kingdom Metazoa; phylum Chordata; class Actinopteri; order Characiformes; family Alestidae; genus Rhabdalestes; species Rhabdalestes septentrionalis. The sequence continues at coordinate 10,743 of JBBMFX010568256.1, read as the reverse complement.
CCACTATTAATAATGTCACATTTCACTTTTATCCCCTTGAACTCTGAGTGTCTCAGTAAAATCTGATTTCAGTAAATATAAACAGTGTAAAACAGTCTAAAACCGCTGTTTGTTTTTCTACACTCTCGCCGTTTGCTGCTCTTTCTCTCTGCTTGCCGGACCCCCTCCCTCTGCATTGCCTTGCCCCCCATTTGTGAACAAAGTTTTTGGAACTTTCCATAAAGAGATGTTTTGCTGTATGACGACAATTTGTCGTCTCGTCAGGGGCGCAGCACACTGCATCCAATTAATACATATAAATCATACTGATCTCAAGCATGTTCCACTTTCCTTATTAGATATTTGACCATTCTGTTATGGTTACTGGATCTAGCTTTATAGCCTTGTATCCTCATTTCCCTTTCGTTACCTCCCAATCCTCTTACATCTTCTCAGTTTTCCTCTTACTTCTCAGTGTCCCAACCACCTCTTCTTTGCACCTCTTTACCATGACCCTCTCCTCTATACTTCTCCATACCTCTGCTAACACTGCCTTCCCAACCTACAACTTACAAGCAATACAAACCAAGTGCCCCATATTCTGTATTATTCTAGGTAAAACATGCTCCAGTATGGTTCAAATTGCCTAGTGTTAATATACCCTTACAGACCACTGGGATACAGCATTAGTCTGTAATAGTGCAGTGAAATGGACAATGTTATTTTTCAGTTACTTTTTTAATTAGTTTCTTCAGGTTTGTTTTATAATATGATTACATAATACTTAATTGATGAAGAAAATTACATTTATTCTATAAAACAATCATTTGTTCTATTTTGTGGAATGTTTATGATGCATGAACTAGCAGAAATGCTTTGAAAATGACTTTTAATAAAATAAGTCGATTTTTGCTGTTCCCGTTTTGTTTGTTTGTTTGAGGCATTGACAATATATAGAACACTTTATGAACTCTGATCACACTGGAAACGCTCTGTCTTATCAGTGAACTTGGAGACCATTTATGGTGTTGAGCCCATAGTAAAGTGATGACGTCAAGTCACGCCCTTGCGTTGTTTTAGATACTGAGATTTTTAAGAGTCAAACCGGTTGAGGAATGCAGGTGTCCCGTTTTCCCTCAAGGGTTTTGATGATGGCATCAGTGACAAGTTTGACTATCAATGGAAACGTGACTACTTATAACACTGCTAAAAATAACTGCAATAATTGAAAAGGTGAAGGTTTTTAAAATAGAAAATAATAGTAAACACAGTAAGCATCATTGTAATGTTTTTTACATTCAGTCTAGAATGAAATGTATGTATCCCTACACTTACAGCATATACAAATTAAAAGGGATAATAAAAAGCCAAAATAAACATATACTGTATCTACACTCAATTTAGACAGGCAAACATGAAAAAAGCACGAAATTAGCTGTGTCTCTGACACAGAAATGTCTTTATAAACATTTGAAGAGTAATAGCAGCATTTGCTGTCAATACTATAATGTCTTTGTATTCTATCCAAAACGTGTCAACTGCAGTGTGAAACAATTGCACTAATGTAATGGCCTCCATAATCAGTGTTATGGTGGTCTAAGAACAACATCAATGAAAGCAGTAAAAAGTTTTCTGCTGTTCTTTGGGGTGTTTTTTGGGTCATTTTGGGTCATCAAACTTCTGTCCATTTTTATCCCGTTTGAGTTTCCCTTCTCGAGACAGAAGTTTAGTGTTTATCACACTTTTCCCAGCGTGATGCTGCTGATCATGTTCTTTCCAGAGTCACGAGTGAGATTGTTCATTGATGTAAACATCTTCCTACATGGAGGAATCTGCACGTCTCCACTGAGAATAATTCAGGTGGAATGTTCTCTCAGGCAGTCAGACAAAATTAAATGAAGCTGTTTCTTATCTTTTTCTAAATGGAGCTTAATGTCACAAACTCCGCCTGTTTTTGAACTTTGTAATTATTTCCTATGGTCTTGATTTCTATGGAAAACAACAAAATGTACACACCTTTATTATATTAATTTAATTTTTTTAATGTGTTTATTTATAATTTTTTCAAAATGACAGGCAAAAACACATACCATACACCCCCCACAACAAATTCCTACTGACAAGTGATGTACCACAAAATAATAATCCAATAAAATAAAAATAAATAAACTAAAAGAATGGCAACTGTCACTATGTTCTAAGCATTGTGCTGCAGAATCTGTTCAGGGTACAAAGGGAGAAAGCGGTGACACTTATCTGTGGGGTTTCTTTTCACATTCATATATTTGTATTGGAGTATTGGATTCCATATTTTGGTAAACTTTTTGTACTGCCTGACAGATCATACCTTAACCTCTCAACCTGGAGAACTCCCAGGAGTTCCCTTAAACACATTTAAAACAGGAAGCAGTTTGCATTCCACCATTTTAAAATAATTTTTTTTGGTAGTCACCATGCCAAATACCAGGTCTGGACAGATGCTATGATCAATTTTCTCTAGTACAGTTTTATAGCCAAATAAAACTGTTTCAGGGTCTAGTTAAAAATTTATTTTGAATCCTCTGAGCACCGTTTAAATGTGGAACACCAAAAATACTTAAGTGTAGGGCATAAGCAGAAGTGGTGCACTAGTGTGGCCTCTGCCTCCATACATCGGTTGCACATGGGTGACAGATATGGACAATGTCTATGCAATCTCAATTTGGCATAGTGCAATCTGTGCACAACATCACATTTAATAAGTTTTAATCTGAAATAAATAGATCAGGTTTTAATTCCACTGAGAGCTTTAGTCCAAATGTCACTATCAGTCCTGATATCCAGCTCTGCCTCCCATGCACTTCTTATTTTGTCGGTCAAACTGCATCATGAACTGATGTGTCAAGGAGTTTACAATATTTCAGAATCTGATTTCAGATTCTCAGAGCATTGGCCACTATAAAGGGATCATTCCTCAGTGTCACAGGAGCTTTATGTGAGGTGAAAAAGAGAGCTGGGAGAGAGGTGCACGAAGTTAATCCAATTTCAATAGACACAACTTTATTTTATTAGTATTTATGTAATTTGGTTTTTGGAAAGGTTAATTCGGTTTGTTGAAATGTTCCCCACTCATTGGTGGCTTGGTTTTCTGTAAAGCTGCTTTCTGTTGTGATTTTACTTCAATGTAGCTTTCCTGCATTTACTAAGATTCTATTGAGGATGTGTTTGAGGGATGTCACTAATGGACCCTTAATGTCAGTCTTGAATTCAATGGTTTTGTTTGTGACTGAAAAAGGATTCAAGAGGTTAATATAGCTAAATACCATATATTTTCAATGAACTGCAAATAATAAAAGATAAAATAAACAAAACAACCACACAAGTGAGCCTCACCATTCAGGTGGAAGCTGGATGGATATTATCTAATGTTATGTCAGTGGAGGGGCAGGGGGTGCTGGCTAGTGTCGACCGCGGTTCCGGGGGTCGGGGGTGAGTGCTGGCTGGTGTCCACCGTGGTTCCGGGGTGTGTGTGTGGGGTGAGCTTTCCTGCAGGGCACAATTTGGCAGTACTTCAGTTTTTTCCAGTGGAAAAAAGTCACTGGCAATAATAGAAGCAAGACAGAGAGCATGACCAGGAAAAACGTGCTTCAGGACGAGCACCGGAAAGCATTTGTTGAGCTTGTGATTCTGTTGATGCAGTTCTCTCCGTCATGCTGAATTCGTCCTCCTGGAAAAGAGTGGGACAAATGGCCAAGTTTCACTCAAGTCAGGAGATCCAAAGGTGAAGTGCGTCTGATAATCAGCTAAATGTGTTCAGGGTGAGTAATGGGGGGTTCAAAGAACAGAAAGAGTTCATTTATATCCGTGTTTTGTCCAGTCGAGATGTATTTCACCGCTGCTGAAAAAACGGTCAAACCAGACGAGGAGTAAAACCTTTAGTCTCCTGTAAACATTACAATATAAATAAAACGTGTAGGAAACCTCTTGTAACAACAGGATTTCTCGAAAGTTTCGCCGTAAACAGGAGCGTTCCAAAGCTTCGGGCGGGGTTTGACATTGCGTTACGTATTGACGTCCTTTCCATGGAAACAAAATAACGCGCGTCCCGCCCCTAACGCTCTGATTTCTGTCTGAATATTATGAACACACACAAAAACAACAAAAAAAATATGAACACACAAACAAACAAATATATTTTTATAATGTTATGACTCTTTTATAGTTGTTACGTTGAAATAACCAATGACTAAATAAATATACTTACTTATATGCAAATTATATATGTAGACAATGTATGAAACAGATATTTAATTTTATTATGTGTATGTATATTTTCGATATGTGTTGTATAGTTATTATTGTGTATTTCATATAGTAGTATTCTTATTTTGTTATTTGGCTGTTTCATTATTTGATTTAAATATAAAAGAGTAAAAGAAGGTTGTGCTCTAAGCCACGCCCACTTTATCTTGTGGTCTTTAAAAGAGCAAGGTGTTAGCTGGTGAGGTGAGTCCAGCTCAGTTGTAGCGAAGTTCAGTCCAGCTCTCTTTACTGAGCTGTGATATGGTTTATAAAGTGGATTTTTCGTCGTCTCTTTTGGGCATCCTCTTTCTTCTCTCTGGAGTCGTTTCCTACAGTAAGTAAAAACTTTCCTTTTAGAGCTCTAGTTCTTGTTTTAACTTAACAAAAATGTTAATATGCTTCGGATTAGGTTTTTTTGCGGTCAGAATTGTCTTCTTATTTGAATGCTCCTTTTCAGCTTAAATATTGCTCGATTATTAACCATTATACTATGTTATTATAATTATGAACTATTATTCATTCTGATATGCTGCTTAAGGTGGCGCGGGAGGTTCAAATAAACAGCTATGGAAAAATGAAAAAAGACGTTAATGAGTGAGAAATCTAACACTGTCCCATCTAAGTTAAAGGGTACCCCGATTTAATTATTTATTATGGAATTTTACTAATGTGGTCTTTGATCAAGTCTGAATGACAGGGCAGACAACATATACGTATTTATCAAAAGGACATCAATAACACATATCTTGTGGCATGGTGCCTAGGGGTGTCTCTTCACATTTCTATTGTCTGAGTCATTTTATTGTTAAAACGCACTCTAACGAGGCAAAACGATCTCACATAACCCGGGATTTGAATGAACATTCAATAGCCTTGCATTTATTTATTGACACCTGCTGTTTAGTTTTGGAAATTCTGGTTTTAAATGCTGTGCCCAGACTTTGTGAAAAAAGTATGGCAGCTTTAGTGTTTTTACCTGTTCCTCCTCTGTCTGTTTCCCTCCTGTAGCCGAGTTTGAAATCTCTGTACCCAATGGAGGTGTTGTTGCGGTGTACGGGCAGCCCGTTGTTCTGACATGCAGCTTCCCGACGGGCGGTTCCTGGGACATGGGCAGCAGTGTGATCACCTGGCAGCGTGGCCTGGAAGTCGTCCACAGCTTCTACCACCGCCGAGACCAGCTGAACCGCCAGAAAGCTCGCTATGTCAACCGGACCAGCCTGTATCATGAGGAGATGGCGAAAGGAAACGCATCACTCAGGCTGGACCGGGTCACCCTGGAGGACGAGGGACTGTACACCTGCTCAGTCAGCACACAGATGGGCAGCCAGAAGAAGAGCTTCAGGATGAAAGTAGCAGGTAAAGATACACTCACTGTTGGCTTTATTAGAGAATATTTTACGTAGCAGAACTCTAAAATTCTTCTAGCAAGGCTTTAACATTGTTATGAGCATTTGATGGCATTCAGTCAGGTGTTCCATCCACTCCACAGCCCAGTGCTGAAGGGCTTTACACCCATCTAGCCCCACTGGGCACAGGGTCTTTTTAGTTGGGTGAAAAGTGGGACTACATTTCCAGGGCCCTAAGTGGGGGGAGGGCCCCTGAGGTTGTAGGTGGTTGTGAACCTTAAGCTTACGGCGGCCCATGGCCACTGCTTGTGCATAGGGCCCAGATTTTGGTATCATAGCAACAGGTGCACCTTAAAGTGTCTGAACTTGCTCAATAAACAGGATCCTTTTGGACATCTCTTCTTTCATGGTGGACCACCTTGAAAAGAGACTTTGTCTGAAACATTCATCCAAATGGATGCAATCTGGGGACAAGAGAAAAAGAAAGTAAGCAAGTTTGAACAGACAGGATTTGAAGGTTGAGAGTCATTGCTGGGAATATCTTGAGGGAGGGTGTTCTGGGGGAGGCACAGCTAAATAACCGGAACCTTGCTGCACAGTTTCCTGACAGTCCACCACCCAAATAACATCTGGACAAAGGCAGTTTTTGTGCAGGGCAAACGTGAACAAAAATAGAGACACTAATAAATAGAGACATTTCAAAAAAGTGTATTTAAGTTCCCTGATTAGTGTAGAAAGGAGATGAAAAGTAAAAGATTTGTAAAGTGCAGTGTGCTTTCTGTAAGGTGTATACCATAAAACACTGTATTTTGAGACGATATAAGGTCATAACTGTTTTGCCATCGGTCTGACTGTGTGATGATGCGGTCTGGTCTGCAGGCCGGGTGGTGTGTGTCCTTGTTCTTAAACAGTGTAGTAAGTACAGATGGATGGGAGCTCAACATCAGTGATCTGTTCTGCACTTTTGGAGAGCTTTCCTCTCTGCCTGTGTAGTGTTTCCAAACCAGACAGTGATGCTCTCTATATGTCCTCCTCAGGCCTCCACAGGCTGCCCCTAACTGCCTGATGAAATATAGCTGCCGCTGGGCCTTTTTTGGCCCAGAAACTTTCAGCCCTCTCGACCTCAGTCCCCCTATTAAGCAGAGGCTTCAGAGGGGTGGTTTTCTCCTGAGGTCCGTGATTAATTCCATGGTGTTATCTATGTTGAAGTGAGGTAATTTCCCTCTCTATAGACATGTATGTCTTGGACTAGTTCCCTATAAGCAATAGGATGGTTGTTTTATCTGCATATGTAATGTTGACACAGTCATGGGTGTACATGGTGTAGAGATTGTGGCATAGACAGCTTGGTGCTCCCATTCTGACTGTGAGCTCGACAGAGACCCCACACCCCGAATGGCAGTCAGCTTTCCAATGGAACTGTGTTGAAAGCTGAGCTGTAACCCAGAAAAAAGCATTCTCACATATGTTCTGTTACAGTCCAGATGTTTGAGTGCGTAGTGAATAGATATGGCCAGTGAGCTTGATGAATGGGGTCTAGAGAGATTTAGAGTCGAGCTCAAAAAAGTGCCAGTTAGTGGAACACAATGTAGGTGTTTCTAATGCCCATAATATGTAAATATATAAATTAAAGAAGTTTTTAGAGGTGTTGTTTTCCCAGGAAAGTTCTCAGTAATGCTAAGTCTTTACACCTCAGGGTGATGGGCTTTTGTGCAATGCTAAGCAGTGTTGTTTTTTTTTATATGGGATGTTCCCGTAAGTAGGGACCAAGCATTCAAAGTATGAGGTTTCATGTTTTAACATGTTTTGGAACGCCTTTTTGACGTTTGGAAAACTGTCGCCTGAAATAAGTGTGACATCGAATGAAACTGAATATTTTTCCCCAGACTTTTATCTCTGATATTTTAACATGTTTTGGAACATATTTGAAGGTTTTATTTTTAACATGTTTTGAAAACTGTGAGCTTGAGTTTGTGTTGGCTCGACTAGAACTGGAAATCTCAGATATCATGATTTAGACTATTAGGAAAATGTCATATTTGATCTGATGATACACGTACATGCTGTATATGGAGGGTTCACCAGGCTTTTTACTGTTCCACTAGCCTTCTACCCGGAGCCCCATCTGCACATCAGCCTGTTAAAGAACGGACAAGTGGACCTCCTGGTGACCTCACAGGGAGGTTACCCCTCTCCCTCACTGCAGTGGCTGATGGGAAGCTCTGAGGACATCACAAACGAAACAAAAATGCAGCTCCAGCAGGATGAACAGACAAAACTCTACAGCGTGAACAGTAAACTAAACATTACACGAGGCTACAATTCCTCCATCACTTTCATCCTGAAAAATGAAGATCTGGGACAGGAGATCATCAGAAACATTGACCTATTCTCAGGTGAGCTCATTGCCCATCACTGCTTGTTGAATTGAAACATTTGGCTGTGAAGTTTGGATTATATACTATTAGAATGAAGGTGCCAATAGTATGTGATTTTTAAAGAAAGGGTTTTTACTGTAACTAAACATACAATTACAGCACAGAGCATCACTTCTTCGCACAAATGGTATGTTAATATTTGAACCCACCATGTTTCAATTCAATTACCAATCCATAGGAAACAATTCAGTGTAGTGTGGAATCTCAAATTATACAACACAATTCTAGTTTAGCATGCATTAATAACAATAGAGCCTTTACTAACTATAAGAGTTCATTACGCTCACATCTCCTTTACATAAATCCTGTCAGGGAGCAAAAGTGGTTCTTCTGTAGCAGAAGTCACCCAAAACTTAATCATCCAGTTCTGAATACTTTTTCCAGTACAGGATTATGTAATCACTGGGATTTAACCTAATAGCAGAGTCAGTTGGCCAAGAAGCAGTTAAAAAATCCAGACCAGAAGCTGGATTCGAGGTCCTTACTCACTCCAAGGACCCTTTTCTGTCCGAGTTCTGTATAAGTGGAACATGGCCCTGCCCAGTTCTGCTGGTTTTTGTCCTGAGATGATCTCCAGCATTTGTACTTCACTGCACATTCCACAAAATAAGCTGCTAAGCTGTTTTTTGAGGCAGTACACCTGTATACTTAGCACTGTGTCTTTTTATTGGCCAGAAATAAAGCAGAATTCACACGCACAAGTCAATTTGGCTCTAATAACAAACTCATTTTTTCAGGTATTTATTTAATAATGTCACACAGTAACCGGATAGCCACTGTTATCAAGGCTGTTACTTCAGCTGGATTCAGCTGGATTCAAGGCCCTTACTCACTCCAAGCAGCCTTTTCTGTCATGTGCATTTTTAACACTGTTTGGTACCAAAAATGTTCAAGTACCTGACATATTTCTGAACTCTTTATATTCCAGAAAACGGAGGAGCAGGTGGAAGATCAGCAGGAGTGGGACTTTTTCTTGTTATTGCACTCCTAGTTGCGATTGCTGCAATAATAGGCTTAATGGTTTTCTTAAGACGTCGGAAGTATAAAAAATGTAACCAGTCTGCAGAATCATCAGAGGCTTTTTGTGATGACCGTAATCAGAAATCAGCCGTTAACCCCAATCTGAGTTCTGTATAAGTGGACCATGGCCCTGACCAGTTCTGATGGTTTTTGTCCTGAGATGATCACCAGCATTTCTACTCCATTGCACATAACACAAAATAAGAAGCTGCTCAGCTGTTTTTAGAGGCAGTACACTTTTATACCTAGCACTGTGTCCTTTTACCGGCTAGAAATGAGCAGAACTCACACGCACAGATGCAACATTACATTTCAAGTCAATTTTACTCTAGAAAAAACTAGTGTTTTCTGGTCCATAATGGATGCATAATAATATTTTGAATGACATTAACTATATTTTTATGAATGTGGCAGATCTAAGCTAGGCCATCTCTAGTAACTTTGGCTAGCATGTTTGGTTTTCAACTGGAAAACATTTCTTCAATAGGCTACATGCTAAAGCATTTGAACTTGCTTGCTTTAAACTGTACAAGTTGTTCATGGAAGTTATTCATAATGAATAGGAAAAACCAGCTAAGCGAGCTAACAAAAATTATAACTAAGTGGTTGCTAACATTTGAGTTCAATTCAAGTAGTTCTAAAAAAGTAGTCTAATGGACAGTTTTTCAAATTAGATAATTTAAGTTTTGTATATTTGATGTGTACCCAAATGCCAACTGAATGTAAAAGTAGGAAAAGGATTTTGTACTGAAACATTTTTGGACTATATTTTTGGCATTTCTTAAATAATGTCACAGAGTAAGCGGATAGCCACTGTTATCAAGGCTGTTACTTCAGTGTTTAATATGAAAGATTACATGAGCCAAACTACCTCACAGGTTAGCCTGTGTAACCCTCAGAAATGCTACTTATTATGATTTTATCACAATATTACATTATAACGATACTTCTATGATATTAAATCAGTGGAATGATCCATTTGTTTATTTGATTTCATTCATTGAATACATATGAATTAGATTTATGTTGATAATCCACTGTATCCAAATGAATTTATTCCTGTTTTAATAAAAAAAATCCCTCACACAGACTAATTCGGTCTGGATTAAAGGTTTAGAATCTGTACCTGTAGGTTTCTGCACCCACAAGTGCTTCAGATACATTTCCAGTAAATAGTCACTGGGTTATGAATGCCTGCGGCTCCAGAGCTGTATTAACATGAACTATTGCACCAACCATGTTCAACGAGTTGAAGGCGCATCTTGTTTGTCATTATTAACCCATACTGTGAAATACTCAGTTTGTGTTTTTGCACTAATATGTAGTTGTTTTGTGTGATAAATCTAGTGAGACTAACTGTTACCTTTATGTTGTCGTATTGCTGTTGTTGTTATAGTTTTTCTAATTTATTTTTTTTTTAAGAAACTGTCGCTTTGTAACAGGCAAATTTTTCAAAAATAAAAATTATTTCAGAATCCAACACATTTCACTTAGTTCTTTTCTCTTGTTTCTCTCTCTCTCTCTCTCTCTCTCTCTCTCTCTCTCTCTTTTTTTTTTTACAAAAAATGAGCAATGTATAAAACTAAAATAATGACGCCATATGGAGACTCTAAAATTGCATGTAGCATTTTGAATGGGATTTTAAATAGCTTGTTCAAGGTTACACAATCCTAGCAGTT
>JBBMFX010568182.1:0-15096 GCA_037832545.1 Rhabdalestes septentrionalis | reverse complement strand
TTGAGATTCCCCAACACAGGGAATTGAAATGAAGTGACGTAGGATGCAGCGGATTGTTTAAACCAGTGAGGCGCTTTGAGCCAGGAAGCTAACACTCGACAAGTAAGTGACAGCTCTGTGTTTTTATTAGATTTCTTTGTGTACTGTATTACCTGTTCCGCGCGGTAGGATTAATGGCACTTTAAAACAATACTTCATATTTAAAAGAGACACTTCTGAAGCGAGCACTTACCCATAAACAGCTGGGTAAGTGAGTCTCTAACTCGTGCACACCCTTGGCTGTTTCATTGCAACGTGTTTTCCTAACAATGGTATTTCTGGGGTATCAAAACATGAATCATCACAAGGATCACACTGTTATTGCATGTGCATAAATGTATAATGGCAACAATAACAACGTCTGATTTCCGGATGTTATTTTTCAGTACACACTCCAGCCATGGCATCAAAAGGAGCAAAAGAAACAATAGCAAATAAATTAGGGTTCAAAAGCCATGGCCAGAAGTCGGTAGAAACCGAGCTGGAGAAGGTGAGGAAAGAAAACGCACAGCTGAGGAAGACTCTGGATGAAATATCAAAGAGAAATTCAAAACCATTTAAGGGATGTGAATCTGATCATGCCAAACTTATGGAGGTGAGTCTTTGGCTTTTTGGACCAGCTGTGTTGTCGAAATATCATACAATAATATATAAATATACCTGGGTCCCTATATAGTAAAGGATGGATAATTTGATGTTCTCCCATTTGACCATTTATCACTGGTCAGCAGTGAGGCCGACAAAGAGGAAAGTGGATGTCTTACGCACATCAACACACCACCGAACACAGCATGAACACTGACATTCTCTCTCTGTATTCAACCCATTCACCAAGCGAAGCAGTGGGCAGCCACCAGTGTAGCAGTGGGTAGCAGGGATAGGGACAGTACCTTGCTCAAGGATGCCTAAGTAGTGCCTCTAGCAGTCCTGGGATTTTAACCTGATAACAGGGAGAGCTCTCTGACCACCAGGTCACCAACTGCCCCACCAGCTGGTAGTGCCAGTATGTGTGATGTCGGTACGAGTGTATCAGGCTCAGTTGGGTTTCTGGGATGTTAACAAACTGTGTTGAATATTTGACACTTTCAAATAACAGCTGTTTGATGTTGGTATTCTGTGTTTGAAAGCGACAAGTTTTTGTTTTTTCTTTCTTCAACTTAATTCAGTTGTCCTAGTGTTTAGAATATGTATCACTGCGCTATTAGGTGTAGGTAGTGCAAAAATATCAAGTCTGACATGCGAGAGTAAATAATTGTTTACAATATCCTGGGATGTTTGAAAATGTGAACATTACGACTAGAGTGTTTTTTTAATGTCTGCGTCACAACACTTTTTAAAAAGAACACCCAGTCACACTTGATGTGTCCCCAAGGAATTTTTGACATTTCCTGCCATATGTTATCAAACTTTTATCAAACTAAATCATAAGGTCACAGCTTTATGCCTCTACCTTTTACTCAGAAAATTGTGGCTCTGGAGACTCTGAGGGAGAAGAACTCTAAACAGCTGTTGGCTAAAGAGCAGGAGCTTGTCACTCTGAGGCAACACCTCCACTCTGGTCAAGAGACTTCCTTGCAGAACCAGCTGGAGCAGAAGAAGAATGAGGTAGAACAGAGAGAGAAAACATTCCAGACCCTCTCACAAGAGGTGAAGAAGTTGAAAGACAAACTGGTGACTGCCATTCAAATGTGCCATGTACTTGAGAAACGTAGTACTGAATTACAGGCGAAATAACTTATACACAAGCCTGTACAAGACTTCTGATGAATGTATAGTGAATGATGGCTTTACTGGATATGGTTTGTAATAGAGCTGCACAGTATGGACCGAATATTAGTACTGTAATTTTAAGGTTATACAGTAACCAAGAGCACCCTGTGTCTGTGGTGTTGTCTGTGTCTATAAACTGCTAGCACTGCACCCTTCATCTAACAGGAAAAGTTGTTACTGACAGTAGTACATATGATGCACATACAAAGCAAAAATACCCAGGTTTCTGTTTTAGCTGACAGAAGGAAAGTACTTTTAACTAAGTAGCCTATGTGGAACATTTTGAACTCCGAGCTCGACCTGTGCATCACTACCATATACTGTAATGGAGTTTCTTGCAGATTCAGGCATAGACTCTAGATGGCATCATTTATCCACACAGATGTGCAGTTGAACAAAGCATTTTCTAATCTTTCCCTTTGTTTCAATATATACTCTCAGTTCATGTAAACCTAGTTTGGTTCTATAATCTTCTATGTCTGAGCTGTACAACTTTAAGTAGTTCTCACTCTTTTTTTGGTGTAGAGGGAATACATGCGAAAACAGAAACCAGTGCAAAGAGAAAATTATGAAAATTTTCTTGACATGTTTCTGGTTTTAACCAATGTGATGTTGTTTTACAGACAATTCAGGCTACAGAATTGTTTGTTCTTGTCATGTTTGTGTTAGAGACATGCATTCATAATGCAAAAAAAAAGTAGACTGATATTGTAATCACACCAGAGATTTACCCTGCTGTTTTAATGTTTCTAGGCACTTCACAAGGTAATCTAATCGTAAAATGGTTTTATGAATTTCATGAGATGTACTTGTGTTATTAAATAAATGTTTATTGATGTAATTTGTGTAAATGACAGGTTTGCTCAGTTGACACTGCAGTGATTCAAGAACAACTGCGAGATGTGAGTTCACCAACAGCTTGATTTAATCATATTTTAATCTTTGTTGGACCTGCAGAAGGGCTGACCTATTAAAGGAAATATGCCACAGACTAATGTGCTTTCCTCTTGTGGTGTGTGCAAGGCCTTGGAGAAGAACCAGCACTGGCTTGTTTATGACCAGCAGAGAGAGGCCTATGTTCAGGGGACTTTGGCCAGGATGATGGAACTAGAGCAGCAGTTAAACCAGGCCAAGCAAACACTCCAGCAACTACAGAAAGAAGACAAATCGGAGGGTAAAGGAGGGGGCTCAGATATATTACAATTAGGAAGATATTACTTGTGCGCTTTATGGAGTAAACTGACTGCATGAAACCACTGCCTTGTTGTAAAAGGCATTTTCACACCTGCTAAGTTCAGATAATGTCCTGTCCATTAGAAGTATCTGTCTTTGGTTTGAAAATATTGTTTATGCCAAAAATAGAACTAATGTTATCTACTACGGATGTCTAGTTTGGTAAGGTTTCTGATTTACATTCTTTGTAGGTTTAGTTATGTTTAACTTTACGTGCACAGCTGCAGAAAACTAAAATAACAAAGTAAATGTTGTAAAGATTTATGGTTCGTAAGACAAGCATCATAACAATGTAAATATTTGACTAAATAACAAATGTGTGGACAAGTCTGCAGTAGCATTTTAGCTATCTGTAATGTTGCTCATACTAACTGAATGCCAGTACAAGATGCTTGGTGTTATCTGCTAGGTTGCATTCAGTGTTAACCATATTAGTACATGAGTGTCCTTTTAATGCACTACTTTTGTGAAATGTCTGATTTACACTACGAAGAACATGGGCATTTCATTTTACACTGAAGGTGTAAGTGATGTTATTTGCTATTATATCTAACAATAGACGACAGTATGGCTACTATGATTTCTAGTTTTTAGATAACAATGTGGTGGGATTCCCGAAACAACATATAAAGTTTGAGATTGCGTAAAAATACACATTATAATTCACAATTGAGGCATGTGGTTCATACAATGCAAATGTGGTATACACTGTATGTCCATTGCTTGTAATCTACATTAACCTGATAATTCTGGTACAAACATACAAAGGCAAACTGCAACCAAATATATTTTGTCTGATTAATCATTAATGTAGGTAAGATGACCAGCTATACTGTTGCTTTCACATGAAAGATTATTTCCCAGTCTAAGCCACTGGCCTTTCTTGAACTTGCAGACATTTGTACTTGAGATGCATGTTATTTAAGTCCACAGAGTTGTTGTTTTTTTTGTGAGGTTTCAGAGAAACCACTTGAAATATATTCTTCATTAGACTTGGCTATTAGAATGACCCTATTCAGTGTTTCACATAACCTAAAGTCAAATGTATTGTTTAATCTGTGATGCACAATTCGTGTGTAAATATCAGGGTTTTTTTTCAGTATTTAGCCCATGTTGGTTTATTTTGCAATTGCAAACCCATGGCATCATTGATTTGCTGTGATTGTACTGAGAGCCTCAGTGAAAATAATGGAATGCAAGTCCAAAATCCAGGAGCTTGGAGTCCTCTGTACAGAGATTTAGATTTCTCACATTAATGTAATTAATGCATTTTTCTCTACTGTGGCCCAGACCAGCTGTTTCCTCCAGTTGAGCAGCAGCAGGTGCTGCAGAAGCAGCTGGAGAACCAAAGGGAGCAGGCATGCGGGCTGCAGGCTGAGCTGGAGGACCTGAAGATATGCTGTGAAGGCAAGAAGCAGGAGGCAGCAAAAGCACAGGAGGACCTGCAGGAGGAGCGGCGGAGCACCCGGAAGGTGCTGACCGAGGAGAGGAAGCTGGCAACTGAACGAATTGTCAGACTGCAAAATGAACTGGAGGTGGCTGGCGTTAGACTGGAGGAGGAGAGGAAGAAAACAGCTGATCTACTGCTGCAGGTGTGTAAAGAATGCCTCTGGATTTGAGGCTACAAGTGTAAATTGAACATAAGACAATAAAAATTGTTGTGCTATCCTTTGCTGATGGGGGGAAAACCACTTTTGCTGCAGCCTTTCTACAAAAATCCAGGATGGAAAACTCTCCTATATATATATATATATATATATAATTTTTTTTAAAAAAAATTCAAAGAAGAAGAATGTGTGAAACACTGACACCTGGCACCTGACTGTCATGCATGAGCATCTTGTGTTTTTCTTGTGCTTTTTACTGCAGAGTACCAGAACTTAGTCACTGGATTTATGCTATTTCCATTCATATCAGTCCAGTACTGATGGTTCAAGTTTTATGGTTTTTGGCATCTCCTCAATTCTAGTTCAACCAGTTGCACTGGCAACTCCTTTCTCTTTAGAAACACTTGCAGCTACATATTTTGAAGCACTTTTTTGGACACTAATTCAATGCTAAGTGCTAAAATCATAGGCAATGAAGTAGATATGTAGTCGGTAATTTATAATTTGGTAGTTAAACTGTCAGATCCTGAAACTGATATGTTAAAGGAATGCTGCTGCTGTCATTTCTCCTGCTGATCTCTTGATGGTGAAAATACCATTTTTTACACTCTTACCACCTGCATGGCACATTGTCTTCAGCATTGTGTGCTGCACCAACATTTGAGCTTCAGCTGACCTAGAATACATTTTTTCCATTTACCATGGATTGTGGTAATGGATGTGTTGAAATTTACAGTTTATCAAGCTACATTTGTGAAGGTTACTTGCCTGTACCCTAGTAACTTCAACAGTCAACTGAACAGAAAAAAAATGGCCAGGGCTTTGTTTAAGCCATTTATATCTTGCAGAGGAGAACTAACGAGGGACTCAAGAGACATGGTGTTAAGCCAACTGCTGATGGTTTGTGCTTTTAATCTTTATGAATGTGAAATACAGTGAAATACACTGTAAAATGCACAGATAATTTGTTCAAGCTATAATCTGGCAAGACTGAAGTTTGTCAAGTACTGTCAGTTCACACTTGAGCTTTTTTATAGTTGACAATTTGTTTTAATCCATATACAATGAGTTTGCTTGCAGCTTATATTTTTACAGCTACAGTCAGAAATTGTCAGTCCTCTTGCATCAAAATAGAAAGTGATATTGAATTTAATGAAAATGTGATAAATCCTCATTAAACAAAAATAAGCTTTTAGAACAAAAATGATTTCAGTTCAAATAAAAAACTATGTGTTTTGTTCAGCTAGCACTTCATGGAGCATTCTTTAGCCTTTATAGCTCCTAATAACAATATTCAGTTATTGCTGACAAACTTCTTACATCTCTGTCTTACATCTTTGCCTATTGTTTACATGCAAAAGCTTCCAGCTCCTTAATGTTTGATATCGTCTGTGCTGCAGCATTTTACCTAATATTTGGTATGGAATTTAAATGAGAGGGCCATTCCAGGATCTAGTTCTCAAACAAGCTTTGGTTGACTTGGAAGTGAGCTTGGGATCATTGTCTGTTAGGTTTGCTGTTCTTTTGTCATGGCTCTGTTGTTAATGTATTGTTGAATTTTATTGTTTGGGGATAAAAAAAGCCTCATGCACATGCTCCGAGCTGTTTTGCGCACATGTTCTTCAGAAGTGGGCATATCGAATGTGGCTTGGTTTAATTTAGTTCGCTTTATCTTTAAAATTGTTTATGCACATTTTACATCAGTTTTAAAAACTAAGCAGGATATATTTTCATGCCCTTGATGGGTCCCTTTGTTTTTGAATATGGTTTAGACAGGTAGGTATTTTATTTTTAGATTTCGTTGTGTAAAAGGAGAGTTGGTTGTATTAGTGCTTTAAAAAAAAGGAAAATGGGATAATGACAAACTATTGGCTACAGTTTTCTCAGTGATCTTAAACTGATTTGTTAATGATGGAGTACATCTAAATGATTTCTAACACCAAACAGGAGATGACATTTAATCATGCTTCTGATGGCACACTACTGCACATTTCTAGGTTTCAAATGAGCCCCTAATTAGCTGGTTCAGGTGTTGGGGCATTTAATAGTGAAATCACAGTCCCGGGGTTCGCCAGGCAGAGGATTAACCAAGGATATGCTTATGGTTACTTCAGTATTGTTAATCACTTGTGGCTAACCATCTGATTGTGTTTATAGGTAATATATAGAATAGCAATTAAGTTTCATTTTGCTTTATTTTAAGGTGAACCTGCTTCAGAAATCCCTACTCAAACAAAATGAGGAGCATAAAAGGATTGCATTTTTGGAGCAACAGGTACAAAATTTTACAACCTCAAATCCAGAAAAAGTTGGGACAAGATGGCAAATGCAATTTGACTTATTTCATTGTAGACTGTAGGGACTGGGGCTATGTTTTTTCTGGTTAACATATGTTGTTTTGGTAATTTATATCAATTTTTTTTATATCCCTTTGCTATATCCAGCAAAAGTGTCTTAATATGTGTAACAGTACAGGATCGTCATCACATATTTTCAGAATTCTCTAGACATTTTCTATTGGAGAAAGTTGAACACGGCAAGCAGGGCAGTCCAGTACCTGTACCCTCTTCTTTCACAGCCATGCCTTTGTGTGCAGAATGGCGTTTTGCATTGTCTAACTGAAAAAACATTTTCTGCATTAATACTGCTACCATTGAAGGGCCATGACAGACCCTGACTTTTTGCTGATAACAATCTGGTTGGTCCTTTTCAGATGAAATATCATTCTTAAACATTTCATAAATTTTTCTCAAGCATTTGTTGACAAACTGGAGACCTTTTCCCATCTTTTGTCCTCAAAGACTCAGACTTCTTCGGATATTCCTTTTGTACCAAATCATGATCATAATCAGGAATGGTTGTATAATAACAAATGTAAAATAAACTTGAAATATCCTGTTCATACTGTCTGAAATGAAATGAGTAAAAGAATGTAAGACTGATGTTTTTTCCTCAATATCTTTCCAAATATTTTCTGGTTCGGGGTCGAACATATTTTTTTGACCGAATAAACATTATGCAAAAGTTAATTATGAGTGGGCATATCTAAAACATTTTGATCTTCATTTAACAGATCCAGATGTCAGCCCAAGACTTTGAGAATGAAAAGCTAAACCGCCAGAATCTACAGCACCAGCTCCACAAAGTTCTAAAGGAACTTCGTAAGGCCAGAGACCAAATTACATGCTTGGCATCAGTAGTAAGTCTGCACTAAATCCTCCCATTTTAGTAAACTTTGGGTCAATAATGGATAATTCTAATAACATTTTTTGTTGTTGTGCAATCATGTGCAATAATTTTAGAAATTTGAGAATTTGTTTGATGTATTGTGTCATATACAGTGGGGCTTGAAAGTTTGTGAGCCCTGATTCTGATTTCATCAAAGTCACCATAAAATGCAATAGAACAAGTAACGCAACTATTGTTACCCCATTGTCCAGCAATGAGTTTTTCAGTGACTTAAATCATGACCGCCTTTGTTGCATGAATGCTCCACTCTTGATGTTGGATTTTTTTTGCTGAATTTAGATCTGGACATTTCCAAAATGTAACATTTTTTGTGCTTCAGGTGTTTTTGAGCCAAAAAAATGATGTCAACCCTTTACCAATGCTGTTACCAATGCAGTGTTGGTATGTTTGATAGAACCTTCACTTTAAGCAAGTAAAATTTCCTTCTATTTTTCAGAAACATCAGAGAGAAACTTGTTTCACTGAGCCGAACCTCAACGGTCTGGACATTCAGGAACACATCCCGACCACCACATCTCCAGCGAAGCACAATGCACTGGATGAAAGTTTCCTAGAGTGTCCTAACTGCAGGACCTCATACCCCACCAGCCAGCATAGAGAACTCCTCATGCACCTAGACTATTGCTTTAACTAAAGCTGCAAACTGCAAGAAAAGGAAAGCAAGGATGTAATATTGTGACTATTTTTATTCCAAATTTTCATTTATTTTTATATGGATACATTTTATTTAGCAGTATTTCATTTTTAATTTATTTGGAATTTGGGTAGTCAGTTACTGAGCAAATGTAATCAAGGCTTCAATTTGATAGATTTTTGTGCAGTTTTTCATGAGGGGCATATGGTGTAATTTTTATTAATATGTACGCAACTATTCTGAAGAAAATAAAGTTAACGTATCATGTTTCACTGTGTGATAAACGTATTTAAATGTTTGCTGCCACACCGGCTGTTTGTTTCTGAGGATTTTTGTATACTTTCTTTGCATGTGTATTGTGGTGGTTGTTAACGCTGAAAATTGTCAACCAGGACAAAAACACTGCTATTCCTGTCTCCTGCTGTTTGCTGAAGGTGGACTAGGTTTTTTGGGGAACACACAGCCATGCAGTAGATAGAAATCAGCTACAGAACAAAAGGAAGAATTATAGACTTCACTTGTTTATCATTATGGATTTAATATAGTGTTTTGGCAGTAAATATTAAAGCTCTCAGTACAGACTCCAAGCCACAGACTCTACAAAAAGCAGACAGACATGATGGACAGCTGGGGTAATATTACATACTATCAGTGTTTACATTCCATTTTTGGTTGTTGATGTTTTTAATAGGTTTGTGACCCCAAATAATTTCCTATATTGCATAAATATGACAAAGGTATCTTCGCAAGTCCTGGGTGCAGATAAGAAGAATACAGTGAAATCCAATGGTGACAAAATATTATACTTAATATTACCACTTATGAGGAAAATGATCCAGTTTTACTTTCCTGAGTGACAAAAGAACCCCTTGTACTGCAATAACTTGTTAAGGTTTCTGTTGGTCACAATGATTTGTTGGAATTTTTGCATATTCCTCAATGCGAAACAACTTCAACTCGAGGATTTTGATGGATATCCTAATATGAACTGCTAACATGGTTGTCCACAGCACTATTAGTTGAAACAACAGAGGGTCATTCCCTCACTGCTTTCTTTTGAAATTCAGTTCACATACAGATGCCCTTGTTCTTTTTTTCATTATGGTGGAATCATGAATGTTAACATTTCAGATGCATAGTCGTTGAACTGGGTTTCTTTTTTACATTGGGATTATTACATAGCCTGCTCCTGATGTGACTTTTATTGGTTGACCTTTCCTGAGGTAGGAAAAAATAGCCATGAAGTTCATGTATTTGTACCTGATCTCTGACTGGGAAGCAACACACCTGTTTGTCATCTCATGACTAATTTCACCTTTAATTGCTAATCCTAGAGCTTCACATATTTTAGTGACTCATGAATACGTACTATACGAACATTGTCTTCAATAAATAAATGGCCAAGTAATTTTGTCTCAATTGGGATGCTTGTATCTCTTTCTTGTATAAAACATCTGATTAGCCAATATTTAAGTAGCGATTTATGAGACATTTGAAAAACATTTAAGCACCACTCTGTTCTGCTCTACACTCTATATGAAAACATGGCACATCACAGCTTTCTCTGTATTTAACCCATTCATCAACTGAAACAGTGGCCACCAACATTGAGCAGTGTGTGGGAACAGTACCTTTCTCAAGCATGCCTCTGGCAGACCTAGGATTTGAACCTACAACCTTCTGATCATATTCATTTTGCATTTTTCCTGCAATGCCTGTGTTTTCCCAGTAAAGGCTGAACTTCAGACACATTAACCTTGAATTGTGATGTATTACTCCACACTATGTTTTTGATTTGCCCTTTTAGCCCAATAGTAAACATGAGTGGACCAAAGAAAAGAAATGTGGACAGTGAATGTCAAGGGTTTAAGAGAGAGTGGACTGCAAAATATTTAATCCCAGAAGTCCAATCAATTGCTGTATGCCAGCGAAACTGTTGCGGTTTTCTAAGAATACAATATCAGCCATCATTGATGTTTAAGTGAGTTATGACCTCTGTGTTATGAAAGAAATGCATTGCGAAAAATTATTTGTAAAATGAGCCTTATGTTTTCATGCTATGCTAACTTTGAAGACCAAAACCTTTTATGTTATGACGTTTACATTTAATTTATATTAGTTCACACAAACACTCCATCCATTGGCTCTCGGTCAAATTTGAGAACTCACTGTGGCCCATGAGTCAAAAAGTTTACTCACCCCTGGTCTAGTGGCTGATCCATTAAAAGGACGGGGCATTTGTCAATAAGACCCCCTTACACACATAGACGTGGATTACACTTTAATCTACATGTACACAGATTTTTGACACACCCTTCCTTTCCTCTTCATCTGCTACACATGGACTTCTCAAACTAAACTACTGTTGTTTGACATGTTCATCATTAAGATTAGTCCAAGAGGCTCAAGTGGCCTGTAAAGGACTTTGTATCTTTGGTGCAGACTTTATATCAGGAGGGCAAGGGTAGTGGTGATGGATATCTGGTGAGTTAGAAAGACTTAAAGTTTGTTGTTATAATGGCACTGTAAAATTGGAATTTCCCTGTTTCCTGGGGCATTCCAAAGAAGGAGTTCTCAGTTCACCATGTATCATAAGCCAAAACTTGAGTTATATCTCATAGCAATAGCTTTCAACTCTTTTTCTTATTGGAGAGACTTGACTTTGGCTGGACTTTAAGTTATCTGGCTACACCCAGAAATCAGGCACGTGTGGAATAAAATGAATAGCATGACTACTTGAGCACTAATGTACGTCACTCTGGATAAGAGCATTAGCTGAATGCTGTAAACGTAAATGTAGTATGGCAATGCAACTATTGATCTGAAAGTAGTGATTTAACTACATATAAATGACGATAAATTATAACAGGATTTGATAATGCATGCACTCACATATTGTCTCAGATGAAATGAATTGATGTTGAACCATGATAAAATCTGAGATTTTAATCTTTTCACGGAGCATCAGAATCTAATTGAGTCATTTTTAGGTCAGATTTTACACCCAATGTCATAAAGGAAACATGCTGCAGTCTAGTTTCTAGGGGGAAACGATTCTTCTGGTATCAATGTCTTGTTTTTCCCCCTGTATCCTGCTGGTGACTAGATTAGACTCACTTTCAACAGTCTGTCCTGTCTTTGCTTGAATTAGATTGCATGTGTAAATCCTGGCATTACACTCATTTAAGCAGGGGATTAGTGTGACAGAAGTTGAGGGACAAGCAGGCTAAGGTAGCCTGTATGTAGAGAACACAGAAGTAACTGTCAAGTAAGCAATTACAAAATAAAGCAGTGACATTTAGTGAAATGTATTTAGTGTGTTTTTTAACTGTTATGTTTTATGTGTTCTGGTTTGCAAAAGCATATTATTACAGAATAAGTTGGTTTATTGTGATTTACAAACTATAATATGTATTTGTTGTAACACATGTGACAGAACAGAACAGTGCAAAAATCGTTTTATTCCCTTGTAGGCAGTAGCGAAAACTATTAGTATTTGTAATGCGTATTCAGGTAAACCTATTAAATATATGCAAAATATCAATATATGCAAAAGGGCCAATGCAAATTGTTACATCAATGCAATTTTATATATGCATGTTTTCAATAAATTCTGTTTTATGGTTTTTTTGTTTTTTTTTCATTTCTATCAGCATGTCATGTTCACACTTGCACAATGGATTCGGTGGAGAGATGAAGGAAAAACTGGTAAACTGCAAGTAAACAGGCCGTGTGAATAGGTGGCTTGGTCTGACCATATGCTCCATCTGGTAGAGGCACCAGGTCTCTTAGCTCACTCCTAAGATCAGTTTCCATTTCACTTTCATAGCAATAAGTGGCTGCCACCTGGGCCTCCACCTTAGCAATCACTCCCAACTTTGTTCATAAAGAACAACTTAAAGAACAATACAACATTTATTTTATATTAGTTTATTTTAAAAAGTAGTTCAGGCCACACAATGCTTTGAAATATCATAATGCGATTGTTTTCAAACTGTTTTACAGTTACATACAAACCATTTACTGTTTCCCTTAGAATTGCTGCTTGATTATATTTTAGATTTTACATTTGTTGTAGTAGAAAATATGAATGTTTACGTTCTTGTTTATCCTTGTGCGGGGTCATTTCAGGCACAGAAACCTGGAAGACACAAAACAAACATGTTGTTAACCAGTGTTAACATTATTAGATTGGCATAATTTCATTAGTTTTTATTTCATTTTACCAGTATTATTTATGGAAAAAAAATGCATTAATTTTGCTAGATAAGCTACATAACTAGCGGCTGAAAAAACAAAAGACAATTGGTACCATTGTGAGAGACTCTTCTGTATTTGCCCAGAAAGCATATTTCCTGCTTTTTCTGTGTCACAATCTGCTGGTCCTCGGGCCTCAGGCCATCGGGATGACGGGAGAAAACAAAGGAGTAGCCGTCCATGCAGGTGCCATCACTGTCTAACTCTCTGCAGGCGAAGTGGATGGCATAATTTTCATAGTCGGTATCAACGATCCAGTGGTCGTCATCTGACAGGATACATGCAAACAAGAGCAGTCATTAAAGAAACTACAAAACATGTCTCAATATGAATTAAATAGTTCTAGTTAAGCTTACATCCAGTCTGCAGGTATGCAGCTGCCCCCCAGTATCTTAGCTTGAACTTGGCAGGGTCTGCTGTGGCCTCTAATGAGCCAAACATGTTGGCACATGTCTCCCAGTTGCTAAAGGGTGAAATAATCAGGAGAGTATAATTTAGTTTCACTAAAACTTGCAGCATCTAGTACAGTACAAAACTGCCTTTAACTTACCTAAGAATGATAACTCTGCCGACAGCAGTGGCTGTCATTTTTCCGTCCACGTCTATTTTGTAGTTGGCAATAATGTTATCCAGAAGGAAAAGTCCTACTGGGTCTTTCTTGGCTACGGCATACCATGTTCCTTGGAACTGCAAGATGAAAGTTGCATTTTGAACATAGCAAGACAATGTGACTCACTTTTAAAACGCCAAGCTTATCGTATTAAAGAATATTGCTTACCCTGTGTTTGTCAAAGTTCTCCTTCACTGGGATGTTGCTAACCACACAGTCTTGTGCCCAGCCTGTTGCCAGGATGCAAAAAACCACAAAGAACCTCAGCATGTTGGCGCCTGCTGTATGTACAAAAACAGAACCAACAGTTAGAAAACTTTGAGAACCTTATTTTACATTCTGTGTCTAGTTTTTTTGTAGGTTTCTTCCAGAGGTTTCCAGAGGTTTCCAGAGGTTTCCCTAAAATAACAAAACAAAACATTTCTTATAGTCCTTACCTTTTAGAGTGTAAAGGATGAGTATCAGTGCAGCACTGGGGCTTCTTTGTTACAGAGGGCGCTTATATAGGGCCTCTGTCCAACAGCAAGCAGTTTCACAATCCCACCCTCGAAACAGCAGGAGTCACATGTGTCCAACAAACTGAACATGACCCCCAGGGCCTCCTCAAAATGTTCTTGTGTAACTTGGTTACGAAAAAAAGTGGTTCAAAAACATCTGGAACACCACACATGCTGTATATGGCCCAGCTATTTGTGCTAACACATGCCTATGCATGTGCTATAGTTTTTTTTTTTTTTTTTTTACCTTGTTCAAGTTTAAACATGGTGAATGTATCAGGATTTTGACTCCAACCAATGCACCACATAATTCCTTTAAAAACTAGAAAAGTGAAAAGCAGGGAAAGAACATATTTAGCTCAACATCTTCCACATGTGTACGTATACAAACACTTCTACAGACCATGGATTCGAGTCCTGTTCACAGGAGTGCAGACGCAGGAGTTTATTCTCCAAATCATGTGGTGTTTTGTACTCTAGATTATGTGCTACATTCCCAGTGTTCTTTCAGTTAGTTTTACCATGTGTTTCTTTTTAATGGCAGAGGATAGTATACTGGCAACCACTGATTTGTGCCGCCTTGAGATGTGTTCTTAGAATAGGGGATGTTTGGGGGTATGACTCCTAAGATTCACTGAAACACGTAACTTGGGTCCTGTGTCCTTGCCTACTTTGTGTTATCTCGAAGTAAAGTTCAGGAGATGTTTTGCATGGACTATGTTCTGTTTGTCTGTGCTTCAGAAAAACATTTTATAGTACAATGACAGGAGGCTGAAAAAATATCGGCTTGCCCTGCCCCCTTAATCCTACCCAGGTTTGCACCTATCAAATAAAGTTTCTTGTTTTCTGGGCTGTTCAAGATCTATAATTGGTTTATCAAAACACTGTGTTACTGGGTTCAAAATGTGATGTGTTAGAAGTTTTGGTTGTGGGCTCCCGAGTGTCACAGCTATCTAAGCATTAGAGATTGAGAGCTTGTTACCTGGTGATGCCACAGCCATTAATATTTGGGAGTCCAAGAGAGCACAACTGTCTTTGATCTTTAAATGGCCCTGTCTCAGTACTCTCCAACATGATGCCAGTCAGCTTGCTGACATGGCAAAATTGTACAGTTGTGTACAGTATAGTGATTCTGCTTTTTTTAATTACACAGAAAGTCTGCAAATTGTGCCTCTGATTATGAAACTTACATTACATATA
>JBBMFX010568166.1:0-15098 GCA_037832545.1 Rhabdalestes septentrionalis | reverse complement strand
TTCTCTCTTTCCCTCACTCTCTCTTTTTTTCTCTTTCTTTCTCTTTCCCTTGTTTTCTCAAGAATATCTCTATCCCTCGCAATCTCTTTATCTCTCTCTCTCTCTCTCTCTCTCTCTCTGTCTCTCTTTCCCTCTCTCTCTAAATGTTGGCACCATTGGCGAGTGTTTATGAGAAGGTAGTTTTAATACAGTTCACTGCTGTTTTCCAATTAAAGCACTCAAAATACTGCAGAAACGTTAAACTCTTTTTCTCAGACAGCTCACTCTTTTATGAGTGTGGTGTTCTCAGGTGGCTCAGTGAGTCGCCGTGTTCTCCGCCGGTGGGCGTCTCTGCCTTCTCCTCTCTAGTGCGTCTCTCTCTCTCGCTCTCTCACTGTAGCCTGAACTGTCCGCCCACCTTTAAGTGTCTTTGGAAGCTTTAAACGTGTCTGACAAACAAGAATGTTCTCAGATTGTAAGGACTTTCTGTGGCATTTTTAATAAAAAAAAAAATTCTGATCTTTCTAAATTCCCTCAAACAACAAAACCAGCCTAGAAACTTTTGCACCATCCCCCCCATTTATATTGTTTCAGCTTCTCTTTCTTTTAAATGTCCTTAAAGGGTAACTGTCCAAAATGTACCCTTGAAAACTTTTAAAGCATCTTAGTATCTAATAAGAGACATTGATAGTCCCACAGTCTCCCTGTAATCTCCACCACAGCAATGTCAGTTCCACAGAAACGTCGGGATGGGAGGTTTGTTTGGGTGGTTAATATTGAAACAGACAGTTGGCATGTGTCTGATTTGGAGATAATGAAGTAACTGAACTAGTGTCCCTAGTAGACACTAAATAATTCATAGTAGATGCTAAATGGGATGTGGTGAGTGATTAATAATTAAAAAATTTCTGAATATTTCAGAGTAGTTATTTATAGGGGCACCAAATAATGAAGAACAGATATTGAACAATTTAAAAGAATTCTTACACTGCAAAAACAACTGAGCTTTGCAATCTTATTTCTAGCCTAAAAATCTTCTTGATCTCGTTTTGAGAATAATATACTATACAAGAGCATTTTTCGCTCTTATATAGTATATTTAGATTGTTTTAATATATTTTTTCCAATTTCAAAAAATCCTAACAAGTGTAAATATCTTACTGCACTGGCAGATAATGTCACTTGTTTTAGAAATAGGAAAAAATATCTTAAAACAACCTAATTTTACTACATAAATGCAAAAACAATCTGCTCTTCTATAGTATATTAATCTCAAAACAAGATCAAGATGACTTTTAGGCTAGAAATAAGATTGCAAGTCTTGGTTAGATCAGGAGTTTTTGCAGTGTAGCACACTATAAACCTTTAATGCTGAATTTACTTTATTCTCTAAATCTACACTGCAAGGATTCGGTCCGGTGCTCTTTTGGTAGATGCTCTGGGTAGATGCTCCTGTTGTCTCTTACCAAGCCATTTATGGTTAAGAATGACTGATTTAATTGCTGATTATTTTTAAACTCCAACAAACTCATCAGTTCCGGGACCTCCAGCATGAACGGTTCTTCGTGTTTTTGGTTTTGTATAACCGACCAGATCTTGAGTCTCTATATGAATGTGTTTCGCTGTGAGTTTGTTTCTCTGCCGTTTGCGTTTCTCTGTGTTTTCTCTCTTTCCTGGCTGCCTTGGCCATGATGTCACAGACTCTCTCTCCAACAAACCCTTTAAAGATGACTCTCCCATCCGCTCTCTCTCCCCATACACTACAGAGTCCGCTCAACCACAAATATCTTTCGCTTTAAACTGTCGAGATCAACTGATTCAAACCCTGAAAACACAGCATTGGATATTATTTGTATTCCTGGATTATATACTGTACATTTTTAGACTGTACATGTGAACTTTTATTTTATACTATACAGTGTGTTTTATACTAAATAGTACAACTTAGTCTGCCTACAGTTTACATACACGTATATTTGGTACAATACAACTATACACACTATATTCCTAGATGTTATACCGTACATCTTTAGACTGAGACTTTTTATTTTATGTAATATTGTGACATAGTACTTTATTCTAATTTTATTTTATCTTGTTTTGATTAATTTTGCTGCTCTTAACTATGTACTGTCCATTTGCTGCTGTTACCAAGCAAATTTCCCACTTGTGGGACTAATATAGGTCTGTCTTATCTTATCTTAATGGAAGTTTTGATGTTGGAATCAGGCGGAATAAAATTAATAATAAAACTTGAGGAGAACAGTAGTGTTATTACTTATTGAATCACACTAATGATGCGTCCTGAGCTGCTTGGGGTGGGGGCTGGGGTCAGGTTCTTAAATGCGGTCCTGAGAGTCGACTCTAACTCATCAGTTCCAGGACCTCCAGCGTGAACGCCACTTTGTCGCGCCCATCATCCTTAAAGGTCAAGCGGTGCACAGAGAGCCATAAAACAAACAGGCGCGGCGTGACGGGCACCCGAGGCCGGCGCGGATGTCTGGGGGCTTCCAGGGTCCTCAGTGTTACATAATGAGGTCTGTTGCCATGGGAACTCTAACCCCCCACCCCCCCCAGAACCCCTGGTACGGGTGAGTTATGGCTGTCAGCTTTCAGGACGGCGACAGTGTGTATTGCGTCTGCGCTGGTGTGACCCAAGCCAAGCCCTCCAGCCATGAAGCATATATAGCTCATATACAGGCCCGGGCCGAAAATGACCCGGTGTGTGTATCAGTGACGTGCCCTGTCTCCTCACATTAGCCTTAACTGTGAGTTTGACCGAGTGTGACAGCGGGCGTATCATGGCACCTCTCCAAAAAAAAAAAAATGTAAAGGGCGGGGGCTTTTTTCCTCATGAAGGGAAGAAATTGAGAACTTGGGGGTCCATAAATAAAGAACAGTGATGTAACGTCTGCTGTTGTCTCATCTGTCCGCCTAACCCAACACCAACACACACCCCCCACCCCCATCTTCACCCCTCCTCCTAATGCCCTCACTCCCTTCCCCTAATGGAATGTGTGAGGCCAAAAGAGACTGGATGACTGATGGTCCGAACCCGTGATGTTTTACAGCTTGCCATCCTTTAATAGCCTGTTGAGAACCACATACACACAAAACCTCCTAATTATTCGGCATTTGGCATTCGCGGCTTCAGTCATTCGGGAATATTTTCTTAGAACCTAACAAATAATTGTTCGCTGAAACACTCAGATTCTGGGAATTTTGTAATATGGATATTAATGTAAATTTAGATATGTTTTCATATAAAATATTATTGTATGAATCTTTCGGTATAGTCGAGAGAACAGAAAACAAGCGCGTCTTGAGATGGTGAAATACCGCCATACTCGACGATTTTTTTTTTCTGTAAATAAAACGAATTCATTACAGTATATACCTGCTTCTACCAAAGAAAATGGCAGTGCATAGCAAAAAGACATCCATGCATGAACTACAGTCCAGTCTATACAGGGGGGATATCAGTAGGTTCTAGTACTGCAGGAGTTCAGTGTAAATTGTACATTGCGGATACTGGTTTACCTTCACATTTTCTTTAAAGGTAATGGGTTTAAAATGAAATTAAATTGTGTTTTGGGAGAATATTTTGGGCTTAGACTATAAAATAAGCTATTTTTACCAAGTCACAAATTCATGGTTTTTCACGGTTCCGCGAATTTTGGGTTTAACGAAGTGCAGACAAAGTCGCCGGAAAATTGACTTTACGGCATCGGAGTCTATTCTGAAGTGGCGTGTGGTGCAGGGACTAGATGATGCGCAAGAGTGGCCTTCACCAACATTATTTAAGAGAGAAGCTTAGACGCCAGTTATGTATAATTGTTGTGTAACGTCCTCACATGTGTGTTCCAGTGAGCTCTAAATTGGAACCGTCATTATCAGGCTGGTTGCCAGGGCCTGAAAGAGAGAACCTTCAATTCCTCTATGCATCGATTGGCTCGTTCAGAGAAAGGACCACATCAGCTGCCACATCCTCTTCCTCATTCCACTGCTCCGTGTGGACCAAACACATATAGAGGCAATGATCTGTTACCAAGTTACCATGCTGGTCAATAAAACATGATTCTCCGACACCAGACAGAAATCCTGCTCCGTGGGACATTTAATAGGATTGTTGGTTTTCCTGATTTAATATAGACACATAAAGCAAGTGACAGAATAACTTGTTTTGGGTGATATGCCTCTCACTTCCCCACCATCACTATGAATCCAAACGCCTTAATTTCACCCCTTAAAATTACCTTCATTTGAACCATAATCCAGGAAATTGAGGAAATTTAAGGGATTCTGAGGGATAAAACTACTGAATTCTCCTCTTTCTTTTTCAAATCTGCCTCTTAAATACTAGAATCTCCTGATTTAACACCTTACATTTAAGATTAAGGGGTTTCACACTCATGCCTTTAAACTAAGTAAGGTAATATAAAGCCGCTGGTTTCACAAATGAATGAGCACTGAATACAAACGAAAGGGTTTGGTGTATTTTCAGGGGAAAATTACACACATTGTAAGTACAATGTGTTTCATAGTGTTGTTACAGGGTTCAAATTTGGTCTGAGTCGATGAACTATGAGGCTGATGTCACCAACACTAGTCAATACTCACCCAAATCAGTTCTAAGAACACACCAACACCAACAAAACGTCTCTTAACCAACTCCTAACTGCTTCCAGGTCTACATTAAGGTGGATCAGACTTGTGGATGTGGTTTAGGACACAGTATGGCTTATTCTGAGCTGTAAAAATTGATTTTACAATGAAGTCAATGTGCTGCAAAGAAGATTTTCTATCTCTACACGAGCATACATGGGTTGTATGAGTGTCCCAGTGTGAATATTTGACTAAACCTCCTGTACAGATACACATCATGTGTGTTATGGAAACTTAATGGCATCCACAACTGATTCACATTCGCTCAGTCATGAGACGTTTAAAAATTGGAGGAAAATGGGAGTTGTACAAGCGTGGCCTCCTGTTCTGAGCTATTTTGACACTCATTGTGTAGAAGTGAAGACACAAAGACAATAGGAGTCTTCTCTCCCAGCTCGTTCTTATTATTTTTAAACAGTGTGGGTGCCATCGGTGGAAAGGTTGGATAAAGCATGGAGTGCACAGGCTTTTCCAAAACTGAAATAAAAAAGACAGACATTCATTAATTATGGACTACAGACTCGCAGTTCCTCCTCCAACAATACTTTTCCTTTATGGACACTTAGTGAAACCAACCCTGTTAGCCGTTGATGGCCCGTCTGTCAATAATCCTGTTCATGAGGACGTTCTTTTGGTATTTATCCACATAAAGACTCTCGTTTCTTTCTCTCCGGGTCGACCTGAGGAGGACAGTTTCCCCTTTTGAGTCTTGGTTCCTCCTGAGGGAGTTTTTCATCTTCTCTGTCACTTTTGGTCCACTAGGGGTCGGACCTGGACTCTGTACAGCTGCTTAATGACAGCTTGGTTGTAAAAAGAGCAATATAAATACAGTTTTATTGCATTGAATTGAATTAACAAACACAAACAGCTAGCATTAGCATCAGCATGTTAACATATCGTCACTGTCTGGCGAAAACCTCGTAACTCCACTTTTGGTCTTTTTATTTTCATTAATCAATACTATTGGTCAGTCTCCACATGGGTCTGTAAAATGTAGAAATTATAAACCAATGAAAAGTGTTGAAAACAGTTGCACCAGTTTTGATGACACGGTATTAATTTATTTCGAAGATACATCGTGAGTTTGAGTTTCCTGAAAAATAACCGTTTTGGACATGAGGTTTGGCCGGACAGCAACAATATATTCCCATGGTAGAGTGTCAGTGAGACTGATTTATGTTGTCTAAAAACTTCCATTTACTTAAAATATTCACCGACCACCGAAAAGCTGCTTCACACTGTGTGAACCTTTCATGACAAAAGGCTGAAAGTGGAATAAAATTGCATTGTTAAACATTAAAGTTATGGATGTTTGTATTAGACTGACTGCAGTTCCATACATATACATAAGCCCCTGAGTCTCTCGCCTTTCCTCTCGCTAAAGGTTTTCTGGCTCAGACCAGCTATCCCTCACACTACCCTGCCAATATCTGCCAGAATACCTCCTGGAATTACGATATAGTGTATATGCAGGGGTGTGTGTGTTTGTGTGTGTGTGTGTGTACAGGTTTAGCCTAGAGACAGGCCAGATAAGCTTTAAGAAGTCCCTGGTCTGTACAGTGTAATACAAGATAAAAATGTTCAGTCTGGATCTGCCACAGGAGTCATTTAACGCCGCGTGTGAAAAAACACATGTTAACATGCCTGGAAATTGTGTGAGGATGTTTAATTAACTGGTTCAAGCAGATACCAGAATTGTAACTGTCACTTTTTGATTTGAAGGAAGTGGTTGACTTAGGTCAAGGCCACAAATCTATCTATCTATCTATCTATCTATCTATCTATCTATCTATCTAGCTAGCTAGCTAGCTAGCTAGCTAGCTAGCTAGCTAGCTAGCTATATATGTATATATCTGCTTGAAACAGTTTATTTTATTTTATGTATAGCAATACATATCATAAGGACAAACCTGTATTTCAAACCTGTAAGTATTGGGACAATCCTGTATTTCAGGATTTGGTCGAGACATATTTCTTCCAGTGAAAAGCTATCTTAATTCTTCAGCAGACCCAGTTTGGGTTCTGATCTTTTTCTATTCCAGCAGGACGGTGTCCCAGTGCACAGAGCAGCTCCATAAAGACGTGCTGGAGGAGTTTCGTGTGGAAGAATTTGACTGGTCCACACAGAGTCCTGACCTCAACCCCATCCGGCACATTTACGATGAACTGGACCGGAGATTGTGATCCAGAACTTCTCGTCAAACATCAGTGTCTGACTTCATAAATACAGACTGAATGGACACAAAATCCCACAGAAACTCCAGAATCTTGTGGAAAGCTTTCCAAGAAGTGTGGAAGCTGCTAGAGCTGCACAGGGGGACAACTGCATATTAAAGTCATTTTGATTTGAATATAATATCATTAAAGTCCCTGTTGGTGTAATGGTCATATATTAATTGGATATAAGTACGTATATGAGATTATTTTCTTTCAATACTATCCCATTTGCATCACCAGTAAGTTGAAAAATAACTGAAATCATTATTTTAAATCATTTTCAATCAAAGAGGAATCTTGTCATTATCACTTGTGGAATTTATGAAGCCTGTTTATCAGTAATTTCCTCGACAAGACTCATCCCCCTTTCCTTCCTCCTTCTCATTCCTTCCCTGCCCCCGGTTCCCTCAGCTCTTAAACCCTGAAGTCCCTCAGAGCCTGCAGTGTGAGTGACACAGGAAACCCACTGTAGAAAACACACGCTGGAGTCAAACAGCGTGTGTATAGTAAAGGTCAGTGGTCAAGTTCCTTGTGGTTTGTCCATCAATCACTGAGGACATGGGCAGAAACATAGGGCTCTCTCTCTCTTGCTCAGTCTGTCTCGCCCACAGTCCAAATCGGCCCCACAGTCCCATATTGCGTTTTATTTCATGCAACGCTTTTATTTTTTGTTTTTTATCTAGCGGACGGTTCTTCTCTTGTTCTTCTCCCCAGGCTGTACCTATATCCCTCGCCCCAAACCGTGTCGCTCCATATCAAATGTGTTTCTCTTTATTATTTCATCTGTTTTTTCCATCTCTTCTATCTGTCCCTGTTTCATCTGTCCTTTTACTTACTCACAGCTACCCGTGTAAACATCTGTCACTCCTCGATTTCACTCTGTTGTTCCATTTCTCCACCTAACCCTCCCTCGCTCTGTCTCTCTCTCTCTCTCTCTTTCTCTCTCTCTCTGTCTCTCTCTCTCTCCCTCTCTCTCTTGCCATCCCTTCCACCAAAGAGCTGGTCGCATCTATATATATATATAAAAAAAAAAAACAGCAGCATTCGGATTTGATGTGAAAACTCAATCTAGTGCGGCATCTGAGAGATACCGTATTTGACAGATGCGAAAGCTATCTCAGATCCCATGCCCTGAGTCATCTAATGCAAGCTGCTCCATGCAGCCCCAGCATGTTGAGATGTGTGTCCATCCAACAGGATCATCCTTGTGGAACAGGCCTTTGGATTTACAGCCGTGGGGGGGGGGGGGCATGTTCCTTCTCAAAAAGCACATCAAAGCATACATGCACTTCGTCTTCTGGTTTTAAAAAAACATTATGTCTTCTTTAGCCGTACCATCTTCCTTTACACATACCATCAATGTCTGGCGGAATCCTCGTAACCCACCTTTTAGTCTTTTTTCCAAAAATCCATACTATTGGTCAGTCTCCTCCTGGGTTTTGAAATTTGTTAACCTATGAAAAGTGTTGAAAATAATTATACCTATTTTGATGACACAGTATTCATTTATTTAGAAGATCCGTAGTTTCCTGAAAAATAGCCGTTTTGGACATATCAGGTTTCGGCATGACAGTGACGAAATTCCAATTTCAAGCAAGTTTGCTCCATTCCTAGTTCTCCCATTGTCCTGATTTGAGGTTAGTGTCTGTATTCTAAAGGACCTTCAGTTTACAACAGTAATGCTAATTTCTGCTAGCACCTCTGTGGGATTCTTATAGTTCATTAGCGCCAAGCTAACCGCACTTCATGTTAAAAAAATTTGCCCATTGGCTAGATAAAACTAATCTGAATATTTGATTCTGGTAAAAGCCATTCCATGTTGGTTGGGAGCTTGTAACAGACATTCAAACAAATATTTCAGCTTGTGTACGTATGTCTACATGTGTACTGCTGTAGCTCTTTATGACTGCTCCATATCTCATCTTGGTATTTTAGGGTTTTTGAACATTATTTATTTACTTCAACAGTTATTTCAGTTTAATTAGTGTAAGTAAGCTGTGCCATCTGTATCCGTGCAGGTACAGATTATTTCTGTTGTTTATGGCTCTTTGTTTGGGCTGTCTGCACGGTGCTAATTGGAATCAGAATCTCTTATTGTCGTCGTAGCAGCTGTACTATGAAATTTAAAGGTGCATTTCTCTTTGTCCAAAAAATTCTCTTCATGTAAAAAATTACAGATGTGCAAATATGAAAGACTTATAATATTTCTACAATGCAGAATATTTCTTTCATATTTGGCAAGAATTTTTAGATTAAAAAAATGCTTACTCAGCTAGCAGTACTTACTAGGGCATTAAAAGAAAAGTTGACTAGTCGACTTCAGAGGCTCAAGTTGATGACCTAAGAGAGAGGTTGACTAGTTGTGTGTTTTTTTAGAGTTTTGAGAAGGTTTTTATTTAGATTTATTTAGACTTTATACTCCATATTATTCTTGTCTTGGTGTCACTGTGTCAGTGGGGTTTAATGGGCAGTTTTCTCTGGTATCAGTAAAGATTTCTGATTCTGATTGTGCCCTTCAGTATAGAGCTGCTGCTGTTCACCATCTCACACTGCTGGTTAGGCCATCTGGCACCACTGTGGTTAGACTATCTGACACCAATGGTTAGACCATCTGAGACCACTGGTTAGACCATCTCACCCCAATGGTTAGAACATCTGACACCACTGGTTAGACCATTTGGCACCACTGGTTAGACCATTTGGCACCACTGGTTAGACCATTTAGCACCACTGGTTAGACCATTTGGCACCACTGGTTAGACCATTTGGCACCACTGGTTGGTAACACTGGTTAGACCATCTGACACTATTGGTTAGATCATCTGCACCACTGGTTAGACCATTTGGAACCACTGGTTGGTACCACTGGTTAGACCATCTGGCACCACTCTTTAGACCATCTGACACACATCCAGGTTAGACGGCTGATTGTACTCACTGTCAGAACATCCAGAAGCCCCAGAGTGATGTTTTTGCTCATGAATTTGCTTCCATTCACTGTATAAAAAAATGTCTGAGATTTTTGGTCCTGAGCTTTTGGTCCTAAAACTAAACCCATTCAAGGAGAAGTGATATGTTGCCAAAGTTCATATTTACTGTTTCACCATACATTAAAATCTACCATACATTCTATATAAACACTTGGAGCTTCTCTGGGTGTCGATGGTGAATAAAACAGCTGGATTTGTGTTGGAGACATCTGGTTCCAGTCGTCTCCACTGTAATGAGTCTCTATAACAAACCCACTCCGAATGACCTTGGTGACTAAAATATACAAATTCTATATTAAAAAAAACGATTGAACTCTCCATTTTAAATCATTTTAAAGATTGGAGTTTAGCTTCAGCTATTTATTCAGGTGCCTTCTCAGCTCTGTGCCTCTTCTTTCCTGAGCGTCTTGCATCACCTCCCTCCTCATCCGCTGCCGGTGACACTTATCGACCGTCTCCATTCAAACATTTACCTACCTTGCACTGTCACCTGTGACATGTGATCCAATAAGATGCCAATTAATCCCATGTCTCTCTCTCTCTCTCCCAGAGCCCTCCTGCATTACCTCGATCTCGCTATCCCCCACCCTGTCCCTGCCGACTTTAATTGCGGGGTGCATGCTCAACAGCGTCGCGGGATGTAAGCTGTGACCTTGAACAGCACGTGCGAGTCCTGGGCCTGCGGACGGCGTGCCGGATCACTTTAGCATTGATTAATTGATAGAGGCTTGGGTGCGGAGGTGTGAGCACGCATGCCTGACAGCGAGTCAGCTTTACTGGGAGAATGTGTGTCAGTGTGACACACAGTCTGTAAGAGGATTATGGAGATGGGAGCTGAGGCATGGGGTACGGTGCGTGTGCGTAAGAGTGTGTGTGAGTGATTTGGAAGTGTGTTATACACCCAGAGCTGCGCTCCATCTCATCCTCCGCCCCCCCAGGAACCTATTTACATGTCATTTGAGGATGGGAGTGTGGTGTGTAACCGTGTGTTTTGGGGAGATGTCGGAAGCATGTGCTCAAAGCTCTTTTTTTTCCCCTGGACCCTGTGAATAAAAAATAAAAATACAAAAAAACTATGGGGCGTAACACCCGAGCCAAACGCATGAACGGAACGCAGGCAAACAAATCATGAGACACGAATGCAAATCTGAGCAACGCAGCGGTGAGAACCATGAATACTAAATGTGTCGGCATGAAAAGAAATTAATGAATCACAAAAAAGAACGACGAAAAGGAAACAACAGCGAACTACAAAACTGAAAAGCCGGCCTCGTCAGACCAGATTCGGCAGATTGTTTTGGGTTTTTTTGGGAAATGCAGTGGAGATTTCAACAGAAGCTCTTGAACACAGAAGCTGATCCTCTTTCTGGGGATAGTGGCGCCCAGACCATGCAAATGCTCAGGACTCTGAGGATTTGGAGACCCCCTGCTGTCCCCAGGGCGGCTGACTGCATAAACAAGTAAATGCACACACTTCATCTTCGCAGCTCCAGCACCTGAGCTTCCTATTCAGGACTTTAAAAGAGGAAAGAAAATTGAATCAAAGTCAGGTGACTCCACGCAGTTACTGCACTGTCAGGCAAAGAGGCTGCACCTGTGGCTGAAGATGTTTGCCCCAAAAGTTCACAGTCACTGCAGTACAGTCTAGGCAAAACCACAACACTTAAGCTCTGACTGCAGTAAGAAGCTCATTCATTCATTTTCTGAACTGCGTTTCCTCAACAGGGTTGCAGAGGGTGGTGGTTTCTATCCAGCACTTATAGAGTGAGACAGATTACCAGTCCATCACAAGGCAGACACACAAACAAAAACATTCACACTAAGGGGCAATTTAGGATATCCGCCTGATGACTTAGACTGTGGGAGGAAACCAGAGATCCCGGCAGAAGCCCATGGGGAGGACAAGTATAGGCTACTCTTCTAATTTGTTTTTAATGTTAATGTGGTAACACTTTATTTGAAGGGGTCTACACAAGGGTGACCTGTAACCGTCATAAGAATGACATGACACATGTTGTGCACTTTAATGACACATTAGTAATGTTTATGAATTTGAGGTCCAGGAAAGTGACACAAGTATAATGTGTTCAGGCCCATTACTTCATAAACCTAGACGGTAGGTCAGGCAAAACACACATCAACTGGTTCATATAATAATTGAACAATTATGTCAAGTTTTTATGAAAACATCACACCCAACACCTTGCATTTCTTTCTTGCCTATTTTCGAGTTGTCATGCCATACACACCATCACACAATGTCACCTCTACATACCAAAAACCGACTGACACATTATGACAACAGTCATAAACTTCAGTAATGTGCCATTAATGCATTTGACATGTGTCGTGTCATTCTTATGATGGTTATATGTCACCCTTATGTAGACCCCTTCAAATTAAGTGATACCGTTAATGTAAATTTTACTAATAACCAAAAAACAGGTGTAACACATAAATACAACGGAACACTGAGAAATCAAACACCAATCATCACCAATCAATGATAAAACTTTGGGTAAACTTGATTTTGTACAGAATGCTTGCTTTGACTATTGCATGTTTCAGAGGGCATACCACTGACATTCAAGTGCCTCT
Source organism: Rhabdalestes septentrionalis (assembly GCA_037832545.1). Lineage (NCBI taxonomy): Eukaryota > Metazoa > Chordata > Actinopteri > Characiformes > Alestidae > Rhabdalestes > Rhabdalestes septentrionalis. Next base: position 2,649 of record JBBMFX010568166.1, on the reverse strand, counting down.
GTTGTCAGGGTACTCCAAACTGGCGTGCCAGTGGCAATGACTGCTGATTGGGGCTTCAAAGATCAAACTCCAGAGGACCCCTGCAGTGGTGGGGAGGGGAGGGTGCTGGTGGTCTTGTCAGAGGCTCATTAAGATGCTGGATGAGAATGCTTAGCAGAATGGCAGGGTCAGCAGATCCTGGCTGCCACAAAAGAGCTGAGGGCAGAGCTCACGCTTCGCACCAAGCCAGTGATCCACCCACCACATACTGCAAAGCAGCCAGGCACACACACTCACACACACACACACACACTGCTGCAGTGCCCTAATCCTACCAAGTTTCACGCAGCAACATTTGTACCTCTTACATATTAAAGACACTGGGTACAGAAATATATGCAAAGATCAATTCTCAACGGGAAATATCAGGATTGGAAAGCACAGATACCTCAGAATCGATCCCCCCGGTTTGAGATCAGGTATCCGTGCAGAGTGCGGTGCAGAACTTTTACAGGCTGCAAAAGATCTCAGTGAAGAAGTATATCTTGTACTCCAGCCATCAATTATGGATTGCCCCCCGACGGCAGCAAGAGTCCAGCGCCTGTAAACAATCGCGGCACAAATAATCTCCATTGTATTGCTATTCTTTCGGTGTTGAACATGATTTTGCCCCTGGCTAGCGGCGCCGTACCTGCCCGTTCTCTGCCTCCTCCAGCAAATTGAACCTATTCACCTGTAATTGCAGTGAGTGGGCGCTCCAGACTGCCCGGGTGCTGCACATTGTCCACGCGATGCTCACAGTTTTCTGTTGAATCACTTGGTTAATACAGAAAGAGAGAAAGAGAGAAAGAGAGAGAGAGAGAGAGAGAGAGAGAGAGTCATCTTATCTGTGTTCCCCTCCATATCTGGCCAGAGGAGCCAAGAGAGGACAAATAAAAGGCATTGTAGTCTCCAGAGGAAATACTGGCACCTGGACTGGAAAGTTCCCTCTGACCTCCCTTCCGATTACGGCTTCCAGAGAGACGACATTGCGGGACAGAGGTGAGGGACGGCGGAGACGCGCTGAGAGCTGAGTCATGGTGGCAGCCGTGATCTCTCGATTGATTATCTGTACAGTGCAGCGTCACAGGGAGGTCAGGGAGCAGCATTTAGGAAGGGAGTCCTATCTCATCTACGGGAAGCACTGACCCAGCGGCAGCATTTCCACTCAGGGGACATCGATAAGCTCTATCAATAGCAGTCCACTTTCGTCACACAGCAGCTGGGGTGAAACACGTCTAATAGAGGTGATGGGGTTTAGATTACATAATTAAATTAGGATTAATTAAGTCATGAGCACTGAAAAAGGGAATTCGGTTCTTTGAGTGACACAACAATCCTGTATGTGACCATAAGGAGGGGTCCCTGGAAAGAAGAACACTGCTTCACCCTTAGAAAGCAAGCAACATGGATCTGTCTGTCAGAAGCACAACAATGATCAATCATTAAAAAAAAACTCCTTACATGGAAATTCCTGCAGTTTGTGTTGGGGCTCGAGGTGTCAGACATCATGCTGAGCTTTGTTTGGTGTTCCTGTATCACATAGAAACAACATTATTGTGATTCAAAAGACAAGTTTTGCCAGCATTGTGCCAGTTCACACTTACAAAGAGTTCAAAATACAGTTCAAATCAAACAAACTAGTTCATGTTCATAGTTCATTAAATTTTTTTAACGAAGTTCACAGCTCAAAAATGAACTACTTTGTGTTCTTTCTTTTTTTAATTTATTTTCAATACAATGACCTGCTATCTGAACCTCCTGCAATCTTCTCCTTCTATCACAGACATAAGTTATATTAAAAACCCATTTTGAGCTTGAGAATAGATCTTACCACTTAAGCGATGCATCTTGTTATGGTGAAAGAGGAAAATGAGGTGCAGGTATACAGTATATGGAATTTTTATTCAGAAATCTTTGACACAAAGATATAAGTGCTCAAAAAAGATCAGAACTAAAAATAAACTAACAGCCATAGTCATTTCTAAACCTTATCAAACCATATCCGAACCTGTAGCAACAGCCATGCTCTTCTGCTAGCCTGCTATTAAGGGTCGACTCTTTGTACTGAATCAGAAGAGCCGACTCCCATCAAGTTATAGCCACTCCCCTCTTTTTTTATCAACACACAAAGCATTCATGTTTGCCAAGTTTGGCTAAGCATTCATGTTTGCCAAGTTTGGGTGTTTGAAGGACTTACTCAGGGGTTAAACTTAAAAAAACCTGAGCCTGAACTTTTTTGGGGGGGCTTTTTTATTTGAAGGACTTGCTTCAAATTTTGAAAATAATAACAAAAATAAAGTAACAAGAGCTTAAAGTGCTTAAAAACTGCTAAACAATAGCAAGTGCTTAAAGTGCTTCAATAACTAGTGCTCAAAGTGCTAAAGAACTGAACTGCTAAACTGAAGATTACAAGTGAAATCAAGGCCATTTTCACGTATTTTTTCTTTTTTTCTGGGCTCTGTAAGCAACAAATCATGTTCTGTTATAAATGTGCACAATCGTATTTTTAAATCGCAGACACGGTCTGTAACAGTTGCTCCTGGCAACGCCGTGGTAAGTTTGAGTGCACGGGCAGCGGCTCTATGACCGGAGTCAGGGTGCTTTCATATATGTGGTTCGGTTCATTTG
>JBBMFX010568149.1:0-15100 GCA_037832545.1 Rhabdalestes septentrionalis | reverse complement strand
CATGTTTTTTTTACTTTGAAAGGTTTGACGCCCATCCACTTCCATTAAATGACTACCAGACTGCCACGGCTAAAGCTTAAAATCTGCATTTGTGTTCTGCAGAGGAAACATAGTCACCTACATATTGGATGCCCTGGGGGTAAGCAAATAAACATCAAACTTTCATTTTTGAGTGAACTATCCCTTTAATCATGTACAGGACTGCTCCTGTAAACAATTCTTAGTCTAGCTCAGTTTTTAGGTCTAACTGTTCATTATTAACTGGGCTGATATTACATCATGGCTATGAAAACTGACTTGTTTTTATGGTCTTGGTCTCGACTCGGTCTCGATTCCTAAAAGACTCGGTTTCGACTCGGTCTTGCTTCCTCAAAAACTGCACTTGAAAACCAATGGTCTTGGTCTCGACTTGACTCGGTCCCGGCATAGGCGGTCTCATCCCAATCACTACGCCCGAGGTCCAACAAACATTTTGTGAGCAAATTGTGAGAGATTTGCTTTTCTGCGTCGGGCTGAAGTGGGCGTCTAGTGGCTTACGGGCATTAAGCATGTTTCCACCTAGCCCTAAGCATTGCCATTCACAGGCATTAGGTACATCGTCTGTCTTACTTTAAGTCAGTGGTTCCCAAACTTTTTTTGATGGGCCTCCCTTTGGTAGAATGTTTTGCTCCCACGCCCCCCAACCCCCCCCTTCAAAAAAAGGAATATACATACACATTTTGCAGTTTATTTCACACACTGTAATTAATAGCTAGCACTTTAAGACAGACAACACACAGTGGTCTCTCCTCATTACCCACCGTTGTACAGGTGAAGCCAAATGCAAGATATGTGTAGTCATATTTTCTAGTCTTTGTCTTGGCAGGAAATTGAATTGATCTGGTGATGCTTCATCCTCTGCTTTTACGTGGGAGCTGGGTCATGAATTTGTCAATTTTATTCTAGCCGTGTCATCTGTTTTAGCCTACTGTATAGGGATGGGTATCATTTTAATGGTATTACTACTTCTGTCGATACCGCTTATCGATTCGGTACTTTAGCGGTACTCTTATCGGTACTTCCCTTGTGTTTTTTAATTAAAAAATAATTGAGAACAGAAAAACAACACTTTAACCCAAATCTAAAAAAGTTGGACTCACTATGAATTAACTTTTAGGTGAGCTCTGCTTTATAATTTTTTATTTAGTATTATTTACCTTTATTATTAGTATTTGTAAATGCAGCACTATAGCATAGCCATTTTAATGTTTAATATTTATTTAGGATACTGCATAAAATACTGTAAATATTTAGCCTATATGTAGGCTGAATGTAACTGGATGTGAGTTTTTAACACTGATTTAGAGCCCTTGGTTGAAAGCCCTTGGTTTAATAATTTTCTCTTGTGTCCGCATTTTTGAGCAAAAATCTTTTTGCAAGTATGTAGCCATAATTTGGATCGTTTGGCTCTCTCCACCATCGTCACTCCATAAGTGCGAGCCCTCTCGTCTTGTGTATCTTATTCTTAATCAATATATTCAAGATGACATCCATTAATTTCACTATCCTAGCTTAGCATATTGCTACAATATTACCCACATCAAAACTGTGTTTCTTAACGTCTAGTCTCTGTACTTTACAAGATACAAATCAGTATATTCTTTTATCCTCATATTCCTTATCAGAATAATCATGTCTTATGGCCATTGTGTGTGGGAGGGTGTTTGTGTGTGTGAGACAGAGAGAGAGAGAGAGAAAGAGAGCATGTGTGAGAGAGTGAGAGAGAGAGAGAGAGGGAGAGGGAGAGAGAGAGAGCGAGAGAGAGAGAGAGAGAGGGCGAGAGAGCAAGAGCCCTCTCCTCTTGTTTGCACGCAGGAGCTCTCTCCTGTCTTATTTTTGAATTTCTCCAGGACCGACAGCAGAACCGTTACCGTTAAAGCTTACTGATACTTCGGTCTTTTATAATTAGGCACCAGGGCCGAATAAGAACCGGGTTTCGGTACCCATCCCTACTACTGTATTTGCTTTCATTAATTCTTCCTGCCCCCAGCGCCCTCCCTGCAATTGCTCTGCACCCCCCCAGTTTGGGAACCACTGCTTTAAGTTTTGCTGATTATAGGCGTTCCGCATGCGCTATGTTTGACTCAAGCCTTGCTGCTCACAGGCGTTAAGCACGTTCCCCGTCTCCAAGCCCTGCTGATGTGATTCCATTGGGGGCTGTTCGTTGAGACCAATCCATGTCCTGGTGTAGCATCGTCAGGCTGGCTTGAAATTGTGTGGGCTGACGCACCAGCAGTTAGTCCAGCTACGGTTTTTGTTTCTTGTTTTTTTGTTTCAACGGCTTTTGTTCCTCTCACTTTTGCTTCGTTTCTTTTTATTTCTTTTGCTTTTGTTTCTTTTCTTTTTGTTTCTATACTCTTGTTCGGAATAGTTTGTTTTTGTTTGTTTGTTTTTGTTATTTGTTTTGTTTTAACTTTATTTGGTGCTAAGTCACCATTCTGTTAATGAATGTAGTTGTGGCTTTTGTGTGTTTGGAGTGGATGTGTACCTGTTGTGACTGCTCGGTGTTCATTACTTATTTTCTTTGTTTTGTTTTTTTTTTCTTTCTGTGATCCAGCGGTTGTTTGTGGGAAGGGGGGTCTCGTATTTGGGGAGGCCTGCAATTGGGGCGCCTGACGCGGTGTGTTTTCTTTGGTGTGTATTTTCTTTGAGCACTGTTCTGTGTGTACGTGTATGGATTATTTTGATATAGGTCCCCTCTCTGGTTCCCCTTTAGCCCTTCCCTGTCCTTGGGAGCTGGGTTATCCATCCTGCGGGGCTGTATGTATATTTTAGAGTATTGTGTAGGTTATTATCATATTTGAATGTGAAAATAAACTCTTGATTGGGAATCACGTTCTTGTCTGATTGTTACTGATGAACCTGTGTTGAATAATCTTCAATTGTAGTCCCATTGGCATAATCTCGTGGGTGGCGTAGTTGGCTACATTTGTTTCATACCGTTGCTGAGTGTTATACATTTTCTATATCTTATCACCACAGTATATTTTGGCTTATTCATTTTAAATTGGGGTAAGTCTGTGCCACACTTGCATGAAAAAAGCCCTTAATCGTGATCGGATCACGTATCTTAATTAATTTGTATTTTGTGATGGCTGCACGAACACTCGTGAGATCGGGTTGGGGCTGCATGGCCAGGCCATGGAGTAGCAGGCAGCATGGTGGTTGGGGGGGAAGGACCTTCTATTGTTGTTGATCTTCTTGTCGAAGAAGTCTGCAGGTGAGAGATCTGGAGATACAGGGAGAGAAGGAGATTTGAGAAGGCATGAAAAGGTGACGCAGAGCTTACAAGGGTAAGATACAGATTATTCACATTTGGATCTGTAGAAGGAAGATTTTGCAGAAGTTACATAATTCGCAAATTTAAAGAGAGCAATAAGAGTAGAGGTCACTGTTCTTAAGGGCTCTCCTCCAACTTCTTTCGGTTGCTCACAGTTCCCTTTGATTGCTTGGACAGCCATAGAGCCGGTGGAGGGACGTGCTTTGGTCTGAAAGACAAGGGACAGAGATGGTTAAATAATCTGTGCAGGGAATAGAGAAGATCTTGAGTAGTGGATTCAACAGAGAATGGACTGGGATTAGGAAGAGGTAAGGAGTATAGGACTGATGAAGAGAGAGAGGATAGAGATATAGAAAATAGGTTTCTGTGGACAAACAGGTGCTGTACACAGGGGAGGAGGTGGGGGGGACTGGAAATTTGAAGCAAAGTAGAATATATGTTGAATGTGGGAAGTGATCTGGTGGATACTAAATCAAGAGTGTATGTACCATAAAACATAGTTAGTCTCTTTGAAATTTATCAGTAATAATGCCTATATTGAAGTATATGGTTTCTTAAGCTACAGGCTGTCTGACTGAATTGCTGAATAGATGCATCAACTCCATCCCCTATTTCATCTTGAACTTCCCTTTTTGGTGCAATCCATTTGACGCTCATACTAGAATGTCTCACTATCCCTCTTATATTTATGATAGCAATCTATATCCATTTAATCTGGACTACAATCACTATCCTCCCATCTTGCCTGCTGCTTTCTAAAATATACTTTGCCCCCTCATTTTAACCCATCATAACATTTCTAATTCATTTCTTCATTTTATCTTTCTCTTCTCACATTTACCCCCTGATTTTTAATTCCAAATGAAGACTTTTAAAACCTCACACAGCTCCAAAATTAAATATATCTGACCATTTATCTGCCAGCATTTTTACCCTCAGTTTACAATTACATTTTTTTCAGTTTTCCTTAATTACTCTAGTTGTCATTTTACTTCTATCTTACCCTCAATTTTATCTAACATACTTATTCATTACCTTTATGAAATAATATATATATGAAATCCTAATTTTACCTCTATTATATTCTATTGTATTCCTTTTCATTTATTATTACTATTATTATTATTATTATTATTATTATTTATTTTTTTTATTTTATTTTTTATTTATTTATTATTATTATCTACACATATATCCCCTTCAAAACACAGAACACAATTAAATGTACTTTTCTTACTCTATTTTTCCCAATACCTTAATCCCTCATTCACTGACTCACGTGCAGCCACTCTCAGTAAATCAGATACAATCTCATAATCATAAACTTCTTTGATTCTCATTGATGGCACATGACATAAAACAACCCACTGCGCAGCAACTGGCTTTTTTTTTTAAAGCAGCATCAATATGTGGTGAAAAGAGCAGGAGAGACGGAAGAGAAAGCAGCAGCAGCGTCATTATCGCAGAGCATCCAACATATGTTCAAAAAGGCTGCCAAACAGAGTAAGGCTGATTTACCTCAAGATCTGATACCTAAATTTAGCGAATAGTTTGTGTGTTTTTAGGGGGTAAATTTGGTTTTGTTTTCGATATTCGTGACACAGTCGGCGATAAACACAAGGGACCCAAGTATTGGGGGATATCTTATATGATATCTTATATGATCGCAGCTTCATTTGAAGTTCCCGAGCAGAGAGCCAGACCTGGTCGCCAGCCGAGTACACCAGCACATCCCTCTGTCAAGGATCTGCAAAACTCTTAAAATGCCCTACTGCTCAGCTCACAGAGGTGTGTGCTGTCTCCCACACACACTCTGACCTACAGTACCAGTTATCCACCCAGCAGAGGATCTCTGCCCAACTGTATTGTTGGCCATGCCAATATGACTAGAGGAACTACTCAGTTCCTGCACTAATCATTCAGCCTCACCATTTGATTCCGTGTGGTAGCCCGAGGTCAAGTTGACAGTGGTCCCCAACTTTCTAAAAAATGCTCACCAAAAGCAGGAACAACAAATTGGAGACCGCAGTCAGAGAGGATCTCCTCCAGTATGCCGTAGGGCAAAACACAGCCCAAAAGAACAACTTTGCTCATTTACATGCAGGGTGGAAAGAACTAAATGCTAGGATCAAGACCCCTTTCAAGTAGTGTTGTTTCGTTAAGGAAAATTTTGACTAAATATCTTTTTCACGTGACAAAAACGAGATTTTTGTTGAATAATTAGAGTGAGACTAAATATGGTTTACAAGATAAAAGCTATGATAAAATGTCTCTTTGTTCATCTCTTTGTAAAAGGAGATGACACGTTATTTCCTTTACAATAAGAGGAGAAAAATAAAGGGTCGACCTTTGAGTTGAACGCCGTCACAACCCAATAATATTGTGCCTTGAGAGGCACTGTGAATAAAAGTTTAGATTCTGCGTCCGTACCTGAACCTGGCCCGATATTTCTTGCCACTATGCTCAGGTTGTGATCCAGCATTTGAGTGGCTCGGAGCTCAGATTATCAGTTTACGTATGCACCCACAGTTGAGAACGTGTATTATAACCGCCCACGTATTACTAAGTTTTCGCATTTAAATCGGGCTCGGCCGAAAATTTCAGTTAATGTGTAGGGCCTTTATTTGTTTTATTTGTGATGTGATGTTATTCATTTATTTTATTTTTGTGTGTACGTCTAAGTTCTTACATGGTTGGTTGGCAAAATAAATGTCATTAATTCAAATCAGAGTGTCTTCTATGCCTGGAATTGATGTACAGTAGTCTTGAGTCTATAAGGTAACAGTAATATAATCAGATATGCTTGTTTGACTTGTGAAATAGGCTTGACTGAAATTTTAGATTTTGTCTATTTTACTAAGTACTTATACTATTTTGACTGTGCTAAATAGAATTGCACTAATAAAAAAGACTAAAATACAGTTTTCATTGACAAAAACGGAACTAAATTGTCATCAGTTTAAATTGACAAAAAGTAGACGAAAATAGTCGTGGGTAATTCCGACTAAAATAACAGTTACATTTTTGTTGACTAAAACTTGACTAGACTAAAAAGATTATGGACATGACTAAGACTAATAAAAATTAAAATGACAGATTGATGCAAAAACTAGACTAAAACTAAAATTAAGACAGGCCACCAAAAACGACACTACTTTCAAGTGACAGCGCACACAGAACAAGACCTCAAGATCCTGTCCATGTCTGCTTTTAATGAAGGCCACCAGTACTCTTGACCAGTGATGCCGGTAACACGATACTTAGTAGCGCGTTACTCTAATATGACCAATTTTTCCAGTAACGACTAATCTAATGCGTTACTATTTCCATACCAGTAATCAAATTAAAGTTACTTGTCCAAGCCACTGTGCGTAACTATTTCTTAAATTTTTTTAAAAGCAAAACCCATTTGGTTTCTTCTTGCGTTTCGGGGAGTGACATCACGTATGCGACAGGTCATATTTTCAGGACAACTCACCTACCAAGTGCCGCAGCTAGCGACGCATGAACAGCAATGGAGGGAGGAGAGAGATATGCATTTTCTAGCTGGAAATATAGTAATTATTTTGAGTTTGTATCAGCCAAAGTTGATAATATTAAAGTTCGTTGTACACTCTGTGTTGGCGACAAAGTGTTATCTAGCTTTAAAAACACTACGTCAAACCTGAAGAAACATTTGGTGTCGCAGCACACCACAGTGAAACTTTCAGAGAGAGTCCTACCTGGCGGTGTGAAGCAGAGAGCTGTGACCGCTGCAGAGGGTCTTCCACCACCCAAACAACAAATACTGGAATACTGGAAATACTGTACAAAACGAGTAAGTGGTGGAGAGTTAAAGAAGTTGGTCGGACAGTATGTTGTAGAGGAAATGCTGCCCTTAAACACTGTTGACTCGCCCTCGTTTCGTGTCATAATAAATAAGATCCCTACTACTGTTAACGCTGAGCTGCCTCACCGAACATCTTTTTCTTCTTACCTGGAGAAGGAGTATGCAGAGATGGAGAGAAATCTGAAAGCTGCACTGAATGAGATTGACTTTGTTTCAACTAACGCGGATGTTTGGCCCGCTAACAACAGAAGCTATATGGGTGAAACACTTCACAGGATCAGTAGATCCACATTAGAGCGCCACAAGGCTGCATTAGCATGTAGAAGAATTTGCGGTCGACACACGTATGATGTCATTGGTGCCGAAATCGAAAACATTCACTCTTCTTATGGATTACTTAACAAAGTAGTTGCTACAGTGACTGATAATGGATCAAACTTTGTCAAGGCGGTTCAAGTTTATCAGCCTGTCACAGAGTCCGATGATGAGACAGGGGAGGAAGAGTCCACCCCCACAGACGATGATGTCACTTTTTTAGATCTGTCAGAAATCCTTTCAGCTGAGAATGATGGTCAGTTGTCTCTTCCCCCGCACCACAGGTGTGCTTTGCACACCATAAACTTAATTTGCACAGGTGATGTAGATAAATATTTAACTAACAATGCAGAAACCAAGGCTGTGTATAGGAGCAGCACAGCAAAATGCACGGTTCTTTGGACCAAATCGAGTAGATCTACACTTGCATCAGAAACAGTGGAAGAAGTCAGCAAAAGAAAGCTCCTGGTATCAACATCCACAAGGTGGAATTCTTTTTTTGATGCTGTAAAGAGAATTGCTGAAATCCTCATGAGTGAGCTTAATATTCTGTGCACCAAGCTAGGATTTAAGTGCTTCAAAGACAAAGAATACCAGTTCCTGCAGGAGTACTGCATGGCCATGAAGTCTCTAACTGCAGCATTGGACATTTTACAAGGTGACTGTCCTTATGGAACTTTACTACCTACACTAGAAGTTCTGATGGCAGCCGCTGAAAGTAACTAATAAAGTCACATGTAATCTAACTTAGTTACTTTTAAAATAAAGTAATCAGTAAAGTAACTAAGTTACTTTTGAAAGGAGTAATCAGTTGTCAGTAATTTGATTACTATTTCAAAGTAACTGTGGCAACACTGCTCTTGACTCAATACCATGACAGTTTGGTGCATGCCTGGGTGCCCTGTAGCAGGTGTGCAATGAGCCCACTCTATGATTTTATTTCTGAAAGACTCCGGAACCCATGCTTTGTTTACAGGAAACCTTTGTGGAACAACCCCCCCAGAATTCAGTTGCTCGATTTCTGTATCTACATCCCATGTTATGGGAGTCACTAGGACCTCCGACAAAATAATGGGTTCGTTCCTCTCTGGCTGTTCTGGAATTAGGAAGCATCTGGATAAGGCATTTGCCTTGCCATTATGCAATCCATGGCGATATGTTGTGGTAGAGATAAACCTATTTAAAAACAGGGCCCACCGAACCTGGCAAGTGCAGAACTTGGCAACCGCCCTATTCGGTACCCCAGAAATGAGATTTCCTGAATGTGAAGATCACATTTCTGGGTTTTACAAAGAGCTCATGTGCAAGCATGCGACGAAGGACTGCATGGACACACACAATGTGCTCCTTCATGGTTTTGAGTATATCAAAATATAGTCTATATAGACAATTTCAAACTGGTGCAAAAAGTCTCGGGGCACGTCATTGATGAAAGCTTGGAAAAAGGACGGCATGTTAGCTAGGCCAAATAGCATTACCATACCAAATGGTAATGGCAAATGTGGTACTGAATTCTGTCTTCCATTCATCAGCAGTCCCTATGCACAGAAAGTTATACATGCCCCATAGGTCAAGCTTCGTAAAGATGCTCGCCCCACGGAGCTGCTCTATGGCCGTAAACCCTTCAGCTCAAAGGGTAAGGACATAGGTAGACAGACTCGGGTGATGTTAGATATTCTTCATTTATTATTAAAGACAGGTGCCAAAAATGAATAATTAGTAAAAGGTTGGTTGGGAGATTCTGCAAGCCACCATCCAAACACCTCTGGCCAGAGCAGGTGAGTGAGAGAGTGAGACCACTGGCCCCAGATTATACACAACCACCATCAGCCTGAAACAACGCCCCTTCATTAACTGAGCCAAACCACCCTCCAGCTCAGGTTTGAAAATATAAACATAGCAGCCACTACAAAATACATTCTTATGAGAAGAAGAAATGCAATGCTATGGAACGTCACATCACTCCCCCCAACATAAGAGGAACACATCATATGGATTTCTGCAAAAAAATAACCCAACACCAAAACCCAACTTCTCCATACCAAAATGTGGACTCAATCATAGGCCTACATGACCATGCCTACCACTACACACTCACACTACCAACAGCCCAACAGTCCCACTTATGACTCTTTCCCCCCCTTCTGCACATCCGGCGCCTGAAAATAGGTCATAAAAAACAGAAAAAGACAAGTGACAAACTGATGAACACATTCAACAACTCAATCCAACCCCTCCGGAGCTCGAGAAGAAGCACCAGCCATTTCACTTGTGTGAAAAACAGCCGACTGGCCTATCAACACCAGCATCTGCCCTGCAGCTGGACTGCATCAGCACCAACTTGGTTGGCATCAACCTGTAACAAAAAAGGTTGCTCCAGCTGTGGTGCAGCCAAAACAGGTGCAGAGGTCAGCAACAGACCACACTTCAACAAATTGGTGAACGGGACAACAACTGACGAAATTTTTCTATCATAGCCAGCCATACCCAGGAAATGCATCAACTCCTTCTTTGAGGTAGGAGAAAATCTATCAAGCCTTTTGCGTGCACAGGCTGCACTACCCCCTGCCCCACAACCTTACCTAGATAAACTACAGTGTCTTTCACAAATTCACATTTAGCAAGGTTAATGATCGAGTTCGGGCACCATAAACCATTCAAGAAATGCTTGAATATGGGCCAAATGTGTGTCCCAGGTGTGAACATAACAGACCACTTCATCTAAATATACTGCACAAACCTCTAACCCTGGCACAACTCTATTCAAGAGCTGCTGAAAGGTTGAAGGAGCGTTTCGTAATCCAAAATACTCATCCTGGTATAAGAATAAAGTCCAGAAAGAGTGATAAATACAGAAATTTCCTGGGTTCTTAGAGTCAATGGCACCTGATAATACCCTTTTAATAAATCAAAGTTGGTCATAGACCGAGCACTGCCAAACTGATCCACACAATCTTCCATGTGAGGTAGAGGGAACAAATCAGCCATTTTTACAGCGTTCACCTTCCTATAGTCTGTACAAAACCTGAAATAAGGATCAGGATCAGCTGGAAAATGTTGGAACAGCTAACATCATGCCGGATCCAACTGGTACAGGGGGGTGTATCGGAATATAAGGAGGAAAGCTCCATAATTAAACTTTTCAATTGTTCCTGCTGTCCACTCTCCAAATTACCAAAAATATTATCCCTGTCAGCCAGCTTTTCACTGTTACCTAGCTGTGTGTGCAACACTGCATCTTCCGGCCCACACACACCATCTTTAGCTGCCATCTGAGAGATATTGGGGGTGGCAGATCCCACAGCAAGGCCTACTGGTTTCAGCACTGCCTCCTGCCCCAGCAGAGATGAAGAAAAATAAAGTTTGAGCTATGCTTTACTTTTTCTTTAAGGAGTAGACACCCCATTATTAGTTTCAGAGACCTGGAGGACAAGAATGTATGGGCCCAAGTATTTTGCCTCAAATGGCAAAAACGATAGCACTGCAAGAACTGGATCCCCTGGGCTAAAAGTCCTAACAACTGCCTTGCGGTCACAACACTTTTTCATTCTGTTTTGAGAATTTCTTAGGTTTTCACTTGTCATTTTCCATGCCAAAAACAGCTTGCAATGAAAAAAACCTTGCACATACACCACCAAGCTCTCAAGTGATTCTGCCCTCTCCAAATCACCCCTTAACACAGTGAGAGGTGTATGCATATTATGGCCAAAAACAAGATTATTAGGACTCCCGTGCTCTCCTGCACGACTGCACGCGCCACCAGCAAAAGCCATGGCAAGCCCTCTTTCCATTCTCTTTTTAACACTAAACAATAGGCACACAATAAGGACTTCAAAGTGGCATGAAAATGATCCAGTGCCCCTTGACTCTGAGGGTGGTATGCACTACTGAGATTGTGTCTATTTAATAGTACTTTAAGCACATCGGCACAGGTCTTAGGATAAAATTCGAGTCACAGTTGCTCTGGATAACTTTAAGAATACCAAAGGTGGAAATAAAATGAGACAGCGGCTTTACTATGACCTTGGTGCTAATTGATCTTACGGCATATGCAGCAGGATACCGGGTATTCTGGCACATTTCCGTGTCCATATAGTCCATACCAGATTTTGACTTTGGTAGTCGCCCAACAGTCAATAATTTGTTGGTATAGTTATGAAACAATAACCCATCTTCGACAAAATACCCATGATCCCTATTCTGATTCTCAGCAGCCATTGCAAAACACGTATCTAATATTCTGTCCTTCCTCTGTGTATCAGCAATCTTATCCACAGAACAGGAAATGCAATTCAATACAGCGAATCAACATCACACAGCCAGTGTCCAATAGAGAGGAAAACGGGAGAACAGATTAATGAATAAAACTCTCCAAGGTTCCAGTATCATACAAAATTTTAACTGAAACTCTGCTAGCACCAGCAACCAAGGAGACAGAACCATCAGTAATGAACGGTGCATAAGTAGCCCCAAAAACATTCATAAGCCCAGCACCCAAACCTTCATTCTCCTCTGGCATAGAACACTGGGCAATATAACAGCGTTTGCAATCTGAGCATCCCTCACACAAGCAGCCCGAACAGACAACATGCAGCCCACAGCTTTAGTGCCACCCGTGCCTCCCTTAAAACTTTTTCAGGACAAGCTCAGGACACTGACGCTTATAATGCCCTGTCTTATGGCAATAGTGACATAACTCATTGCAATTGCCATTTTTATCCCTGCTCTCGCCGGCACCGACTACACTATGCATGTGGCAAAAATTCATGCATGTGATCCTTACGTGTTAATAGCCATCTGCAAGGAAACTAGCTTCAAATGGTGTCTTTACCTAATGTTCATTATTTTAAATGGTCAAACCTTCAAGTCACCCACAGACTGGACAAATCTCTAACAACCTCAGCATGTGTTTGTTTATCAGTCTTCTTATAGCCCCAAAAACATTGCCGATAACCTTGTGTGTTTTTAACACTGCGTCTTTCACTTTCTGATAAACTTTCCGATCAACAGAAGATAAAGCGACAAAAGCGTCTTGGGCATGGCCCAGTAAAACAGTTTGCAACAACAAAACTTTGTCCTCATTTGTCCGCTGATAATCAATAGCAACACTTTCAAACCGGGAGAAATAAACACCTGGTTCCCACTCATTGAAATTCGGAAGAAATTTAACCATGTTGGCTATACCTGTATACCGTCTGGCCAGAGCAGATGAGAGAGCGAATGAGGCCACCGGCCCCAGATTATACTACAAAATACATTCTGATAAGAGGAAGAAAATGCAACGCTATGGAGCGTCACAGAAATGAGAGGAAGAGGGTGAGGGTATTTAATAGTAATCGTATTGAGCCCATGGTAATCTATACATGGCCTTTGATGCCCAGTCCGAGCTGCTCTTCCCAGCTTCAACTAAGTTTACTGAACACATCTTCTGTTCGAAACACTCTCACAAATCAGAGCCTAGATCTCATCCTGTGGAGTTCAGGGAAGCGTTTCCAGAATGAAATGCATTACCACGCAATGATTTAGGGTTTTGTCTAGTATTTCTACTCACACTTGGGATAGGTGGACCTGTCATTTTGTACCTAGCAACACAGACCTGAGCTAATGAAGCTCCTCCTGAAACCTGAGTTGTCTAGGCACATATGACCATGCACACAACACCCTCTGATGTCACCAGCCAGTGCCCAGAACTGTGTACTCTCTAGAACCTGGTAACATTATCGTCACTTTGTAGCACAAGTAAATCCCTAGATCAGATCTCCAACCACTGGGCCACAGATCAGTATTGGTCCAGTCAGTCATTTGGTCCCTGGCAGCACAGAAAGACAGGCAAAAAAATACATTTATTTATTATCAAAGTCTGAAAGAACTTTTATTTTAAAAGAAAATGCTCGACTTGCCCATGTGATAAAGTAAGTCAAAAAGTTTGCCCACAAGCTAGCAAAATGAGTAAAACACACTTTGTGTTTAGTTGTTTCTTTACCAGTGTGTGAAAATATGTTTTACAGGAAACTGGTAAATGGCATAACATTTTTGGAGACCACTGCCCTAGATTGTCTTCAGCTGTAAGTGTACTGTGACAAAGACAAAGGAGAGCACCATTAGTTAGTTTTGATAACATTCTTGAGGAGGTACCAAAAACCACAAAGCTGGAACCCACAGCACTGGAAAAAATATCTTCCAATAACATTAAATATTTTATGTATTTTTAATTAGAACTGTAAATTTGAAGGAGGTAACCAAATTGAACACAAATGTGGTTAGTTTTATGATTTCATGACACACTGATGTACAGGATTTATAAGACATCTATATAACTTGTAAGGATAATAAAAGGAGCCTAATGATGGCACTGAAGTGAACCCTAATTATTGAATTACAGTGCTGTACTGTGGTCTGTTCAAGTATGACAGAATGGGCACATTCATAAGGTACTGTAAATTAACATATGAGACTGCATGGTTTATTGTACTGACTACTCAAGTCATCCACAAAATAATCAATGTTACTTACTTACTAATATACATAAAAAATAATGACAGCCCTAATATTAATACCCGGCTGTTCTATGGTATTTGTCCTGGTGTCTAATTCTTATATTAGATAATATTAAAAGTAGTATATGCACTCGTTAAAAGACTAATACAGAAACATATACAGATAAATATCAGTCTACTGAAGAGGTATAATGGGTGGTAAACTAAATCAAAGTAATTCTTACGCTAGAGTGGCACCACTGTTTCCATTCAGTAGATTTTGTATTTACCAAGATGTCAAATTAAACAAGTGTTTTTGCAACCCTGAAGCCACCACTGATGAAATACAGCAAGGATCAGCCAGAGAAGAGTATGATGTGCAGAACAGTGAAGGTCCTCATCACTTTTCCAAGTTTTCTGAATGATAGGAATCAGAAAAAAATGCTTTGCAGATCCTTTACATGCTGGGCACATTTTATACCAAGATACTCTTTTTTAACTTCAGAAGTCATATGCTTCAAACTGCTTGAGTATAAGATTGTTTTATTGTTGTCTTATGATAGATTATGTTGTTTGAGTTATTATTATTATTATTGTTTTTGTTTTGTTGTTATCATTATCATAATTGTTGTTGTTGTATATGACAGGGTTTCAGGCTGTCCTTGTTAGGCTGACAGCTTGCCTTTTTGCAGTTAATGCGTAAAATATTTGGCATTTTGTTACAACTTGTCAGCTGTTTAATTTCAGTCATTAGCACCATAAAGTCAAATCTCAAAAACATATCGACATGGGTGTGCAAGTGTATGTACAGCATCTGAAACACTTTATATCAACAGCTAACCACTGGATGCCATAAAATATCTTCGCTACAAGAATTGTTGTTCTGCTGGTCAAACAAACTGTGCTTTAAAGAACTAAATAAGATGCTTTGAGAGAGCTTTGCTCTGATTTTAAATTACTGCCTCTAATTGTTCTGAAATTGCAGCTGTGTTTACACAAATTCATTCACAATAAAGTGGAGGAGGGGAACATTTCTGAGGCAGCATTTTGTTTGGAGACACCTCATCTTTACCACTAAAATATGAACCAATATTTGCTTAAATACCACTTCCTTTCCATTCATACTGAGAGTCGAGAAGTCGAGTTGGAGGAGTCGACTCG
>JBBMFX010568059.1:0-15110 GCA_037832545.1 Rhabdalestes septentrionalis | reverse complement strand
GAGAGAGAGAGATAGAGAGAGAGAGAGGTTCAGGTTCTGTTAGGTGAGCACAGGAGCATTTACACACACTAGCATGGCATAATTTTCACAAAGTCACACTGACACACACACAAACACACACACACACACACAAATACACAGTAGGCAAGCAGGACTCATATAGAAGGACATGAAAACACCACACACACCAAACACCCGTGTGAGTGTGTGTGTGGTGCTTGTAAACCAGGCTGGATGCAAGTGTGTGTGTTAATTCGTCAACAGATGTTCATCAGCAGAGACCAGCAGCATTCAACTTAATTCATCCTGCCAGTTACTGCGCAGCCACAGTGCTGCTGCCGGACACAGTGCAGCATTCACTTAGGAAAAACACTCAGAATATCGGAATATCATGGAGCATTCTTAACACTTTACTTCCTCAAGGTGTACTAACATCTTTGTGTAAAGATGTGGTTGAGTCCCACAGCATTTAGTTAATGTCATTTAAAAATTAATAATCAATAAATATATAATCACAATAATTAATCTGGTAATGTTGTGATTGGGTAAGATTTAGAAATACATCGTAGTAGGTCACATTTACAAACAAATAGGTTCAGCTAACTTGCCTTGAAAAGTGCTTTCTTATTTCTGATGATAGTTTATTATAATTTAGAAATAATTTGTTTGTAACAGTTCCAAGTTTTTATATCTGATTACGTGTGTAGCTGTTCCTACGTAGCATGACACAATTCTCTGTTGTCACATGCAATACAGTCAGGAAATACAGTCTCTAAACAATTTTTAAACATTAAAGTCTTTCAAAAATGTGTTGTTCACACTTGAACAATATAAAGATAAATACACATACATAAAATGCAAATATTATGGCTTGTGCCAATCATTAAAATGGAAATTATAATTGGTAATTCATTATTTTATACAGATTATCTGTAAATACTTATTTTATACATCACCTATTTATGTAAATAGACTAGACATTTTTATGTAAAAAAATGTGATTATAGGTTCTTCATCTGTTTCAATGTTTTGCACTGCTATCATATGGCAAAGCATCTAATCAAGGGGATGAAAAAAGCATTTTCTATATTTTGGACATTTTAATTACTCACACTTGGCTAAAGCCTAGGTGCTCATTGAAAATGTTACTGTGATTGAGTCCCTTGTGATTTTTTAAACAGCTTTTAAAGTGATACATTTGGCATATTCGGGGAGGAAAAGTAAAATCTTTAGTTTAAGTTTAATTTGAGTTCATCAAAAAAATAAAATCCCAGTTAATTACAAAATATGATGCAAACTGTTTTAATGATTATGAAAATACTGAAGTTTTATCCCCCAAAAATGCAACATAAGGGGACATTTATAAATAAAAAAAAGGAACAAAAGAAGATACAAGGTTTTGTTCCATCAGTTATTCTGAACACTAGTAATTATTATTTGCAGATGCCAAGCTAGTTGTTTTAGGACAGTAAAGTCATTTTAAATTGCACACATTTACACAAAACATGACGTCCAATATGTCCGATATTTCAGCATTCGGCTTATCTGCAAACGTTGTGTCGAATGGTCATTAGCCCTCTGCTGACCATCTGTGTGTTAGTAATTTGTACATTTTAGTTCAGTACACACACTGCCCTGAGAGATCGCTCTGGAATTTCACTCAGGGAGAATAAATCTTGCTTCTGGCTCTAAATATGTCCAACAGAAAGCCCCATCTCACAACAATGCATTTACAAACATGTATATCTGTCAATCCTCCTGGCACTGTGTGTCCAGATTATGATCTTGCATTTAACCTTTGCTTTCACCTGCTACTTTTATTGTTTCAATTTTTACAGAATTAATTTTGTTCAAAAAATGTGCTAATACAATCTTTAATTAGACACTAATCCTCTCTTTATGAGTCATAATTAAGCACACCTGAAATTTATAAATGACTAATATGTGATTATGTGTTGATGTCATTTCAGCCCTGAAATTACAGGATGCATATATTTAGCCCTGTTAAAATAAACACGTTACTAACATCAGGATTGTTAACAAGGCAAATTTTTTCAAGCTAATCCAGGTTGAGGACCAGCTGCTTATGCACTGTGTTGCTATCATACAGGACTGTACCCCATTTATAAATACCCTCAGAACTTTCAGCAGACTATCCTGGGTATGTTTTGTGGATGGATAAATTAAAAACACTATGACCTATGGAAAGTAATATGGTGTTGACACCAGTGACTGTATATAGACAATTCACATCTGCTTAAAATGCCACTAAAACAGCTTCAAGCTGCCAGGTCGTGGACTCTAATAGACCTGTAAGAGTACCCTGAAACCCTGGCTCCAACACATTAACAACAGATCCTTTAACTCTGGTAAGGTGCAAAATAAAGCCATTATGTATTAGACTAGTTTATCCAGCACATTTCACAGATGCTCTCTCAGATTGAGGACCAGTGAGTTAGAGGCCAGTGCAAAATGAGGGATGTGTCTGGCGATGTTACGTCAGTGGTTTGTGTCAAACTGATGTCCATATGACTGCCCAGACCCAAGGTTTCCCAGCACAACATTGTCTAGTGCTGCACATTCCCTCCACCAGCATGTCCTCGAGTTTTATTTTTTTCTAGGTAAGTGGCACACACATACCAGCCAATTCAGAACGAAAATAGGACTCATCCCGCCAAGTGAACTTCTACTGTTCCTTCAAGGTCCATTTCTGATGCTCACATGATGGACATGGCGTAAGAAAATTAGGAGATGTCTTCCACAGCAGCCCATCTGACTGTTTTATAAAAGACGGGGTAATCTTATTCGCCCTTGATAATCAATGAGCCTTGGGCACTGAACACCATGTTGCACGTTTGTGTTTTGTCCTTCCTGGGGCTCCACAAGGCTCATCACATGACAAATGACTAAAATAAATTCCCTGCAACAAAATGTATCTTTTTAATTTTTAGACTTTTTAGCAATTTAGGTTAAGTATTTTCATTTTCCATACTCATTGAATTTTTTTAAATTGTAGAAAATATTAAATGTGGCATTGTTGTGTATCCAACCATTGTTTGCTGTTGGTTTCTTCACTGACTGTGGGATATTAGTTTCCAGGATTTGTTTATATGTAGTAAAACAGATTCTCCTCAATGTTTCCTGTGCTACTGGCCATTCAACTCAACAGCATAATAGATTCAATAGATACATACTTAACAGCTGACAGGGTGTTTTGTTTTTTTTTACTGAAATGCTCCTCCTTTTTTTTCCTCATACCTTTAGTAATTGTTTCCACAGAATTTTTTTTTTCCAGACCTTTTCTTGGCTTGCACAGTTCCCAATAACTTCCATTTTTTAATTACCCATCCTCTAGTAAAAAATATAAATACGATGTGTTTAAATACCTTTTCACATTACATGTAGCTTCAAATCCTCAGTATGTCGAAAGTATGCTCACCATTTTGACATATTTGAATGGTCACATAATCCATTATGTTCTGACTAGTGAGTCAAATAAGCACTGAGACTTCACAAAAAATAACAGTAGCAGATCAGAGTGTTGATTTAATTATTTTTCCAATACATTAAATTCAACACATGAATGGTAGTCGTGCCATAACATTTGTAAATTGTCATATTTAAGATAAAGATATATTGGCTTTCTATGCAGAAAAACACTTGTTTTTGCATAAAGCTTTATACACACATTATGCCATGTTCCCAATGCATGCTAAAGATACAAGAATATGTGTGTGTACATGTGTGTGTGTGTGCATGCAAGTATCTCTTAAGGGACACCACACACAGGTGTGTGGGCATGTGTCCATTCATTTGCTCATGCATGTCAGTGTGTGCGCACAGAGGCATGTGTATGTGTATGTGTGTGTGTTTGTCTGTGTGCAGGTGAGCTGTAGCAGGTGGAGGTTAAAATCACATTCAGCTCGACTGCTCAGTCAGAGGATCTGACCAAATCCTCTATGATCCATTCATCGCTGGCAGACGGCCCAGCAGCACAAGAGAAAATCCTTCAGTGCCTCTTTACCGTCTGACTGCTAAACACCTTAACATAGAATGCATGCAGCTTGATAGAAAAAATAGCACTTTGGTCATTTTATCACCACAATGATATTATACCACATACACACACACACACACACACACACACACACACCCACACACACACACATATATGTGAAAGATCCAATAATATATTATATACTATTATATAGTGTTCTTTGCAATATACACTACAAGGGAAAAATGTCTATGTGGACACCCAGACA
The DNA here is from genome assembly GCA_037832545.1 of Rhabdalestes septentrionalis. Lineage (NCBI taxonomy): Eukaryota > Metazoa > Chordata > Actinopteri > Characiformes > Alestidae > Rhabdalestes > Rhabdalestes septentrionalis. The sequence continues at coordinate 10,845 of JBBMFX010568059.1, read as the reverse complement.
CAGCCTCCCCATGTGTCTGCTGAACTTCTAAACATCTCCATTCTAAAACCATGGGCAATGACAAGAGTTTGTCCTTCTCTGTTGTGATATCAAGCTCCACTCCCCCAGGGAGAGTTTTCTTCTTTGAAAAATGTTTGTAGGAACATGCTTACATTCAGCTTGAAGAGCTTTAGTAAGGTCAGTTACTGATGTTGGACAACAAAGCCTGGAACAATGAGGTCTGGTGATGTTCCAGTGCATCCTTTAATTAGATAAGGTCATTGGATGAGGTTATTTCATTGGATGAGGTTGTATACTTGGGATAAATTGTTCGTGGCAGTTGATTTCGGGGCTTGTACAGGTCAGTCTTTCCAAACTAAACCTTTCCTCCAACTAGCATTTTCCCAAAAACACCAAACCCTCATTAATTAATTAGACTGTCAGCTGAAGTGTAATTTATCAACTCCAGAGTTCAACAGGACATGCTTTACACCATTCTAGCCAATGCTTAGCATTGTACATGATGATTTTAGGTTTGTAAGTAATGTGTTCTGTGCCATGAAAACCTCATCTGTACATCTCCACTATAGTAGAAAGTAACAATATAGTATAAAATATTATGACACAAGGTGAATGCTTTCATTTTTAGGAAAAATAGAAAAAGGTATTTTTACATTTTATTCCATTTATACAGAATGCTTAGTGGCCCGTGTGGTGAATATTGTACTGCAACATGAAAAACAGTTTTCCAGTTACACCTTTAAAAATATGTCAAGAAAAAGAAAAAATAGTGTGATGATCAGTGCTGCTTTTCACCCTCCTTATCGCTAGGGAATCGCTGGAGCATGTTAATGGAGGTCTTACTATTTTAGCACTATTTGCATTAGGACTGACCTTTGTAATTTGACCTGCTTCGATTTTTCAATGTTCAAGATTAATTAGTTGTCATCAGCAGCTGTGTAAACTTACATAGTGTGATGAGATAATGTCTCTCCACAGAGCATTTCACTTATGTCTCAAATCTTGCCTTTTGTTTTCCTGTTTTCAGTATTTGTTTCTTGTGGATGATGTTCCTGGTCTAACCTTCATGAATCTGCCTTTTCAAGTTAAATCTGTGATTGTAATCAGATTGTGGAACTGTTGAAATCCTGAGTAATTGCAAGTGGTGATTTTTCTGCAATTGATTGTGTTCTCTGTCAAACCTATTAGAGTGGACTAGGGTATCAGTCATCCTTCCTCCCAGAAGGAGACACCACAATTGACATCCTAGCAGTAGATCAATGGGCCAGACGTTGCAAGAGAGTGTGAGCAGAAAAAGAGTGATGATCTTGAAACCAGTGGCAAATCCAAAATGACAAGCCGACTGCCTTCGATGATTAGGACCAACGTATCCATCTGGATAAAGAGTTTGGTTACCCACCAGAAACCTTAGTCTAAGGGTAACTATTAGAAAGTTAATACACTGGACCATTTAAAGTGGCACAACACATTAATGCCATGATCTATCCACTACAGCTCACTCCCCACTATTGCATACACCCTGTGTTTCATATGCCAAAACAAAGTCAACATTATCCTAAGTTCTTGGAGTTGGGGTAATGGGGGTAATGGGGTAATTGATCATGGACTTCTACCATCACAATTTGGACAAGCCTGCACCTTAACCACAATGTTGACTTTCCAGTACCACCCATGCTCTGGAAGTCCCATGTAAGAGGGTGCTTTGTGACGTCCAGGGTTGCTGTTCACCCTCCTCACTACTAGGGGAGCTCTGGAGTAATGAACTGAGTTGATTGAGGACTTCCTGTTTTGGCACTATACAGGACTGAGATTTCTAAGAGACTTTGTGAAGGATTGTCTTGCTTTACTGAGTGTATTGTGGAATATATTTGTAATACCATTTCGCTAAATTGTGATCCTGAACTGATAGCTTCATAAGTAATTGCATGTGGAGTTATAAGTGCAACTGCGTCTGTTCTCCGGCAAACCCTACAAAATACATATGGAAGCCGTCCTCAACTCAGTCAGTTACAAAATCAATTAATTCACATGAAAGGAGAAAGCATATCAAAAGAAAACACAGCTGAATATTAAATGTCAAAAAGAAATAAAAATAAGTAGGCACATTAAAATCCGCATTATTAGGCAAAACAGTAGCAGGTGGAGAGGAATAAGACAAAGACAAAGGGAAAGTTAATGTGCCTTTAAAAATGTCATCCTGTCTTTAAACATGCCACTTATCATCATTTCAAAACTGATATATATTGCAGCTTTTTTATCATTATATTGTTTGCATCTATGCTGTTACTTATCACACCTTGCAACTACAACTACAAATGCTAAAAATGTGCCTTTCTACACCTTTAATAATACCTCTAACTGCATATTTAAAAACATCAATTACCGCACCCCTAAAATGCCTGTAACTACACCTTTCAAATTATTTTATGATTTAAAATATTACCTAAAAAATGTCTTTTTATACCATTAAAATGTTACTTACTGCATCTTTAAAATAGTTCTTAATGTATACTTACATGTTAAAGAGTGTGCTCAGAATTAACGTGTGTTTTTTCTTTATTTCTTTTAATGCATTTTACTGTTTTTCTATGTTCATTTGTAATTGAGAAAGTTTGCTCATTCAGAGTTGAACTTCTAAACTTGTTTTTCACCATGTGGACTGTGAAATGTTCAGACTGGCTGTACATGCCTCTCACCTCCCAGGCTAGGAAAAAAACCGTGTCGCAGCTCTTAAGCCTGTGAAATCTCATCTCTGAGCATGTATGTGTGTGTGCGTGTGTGTGAAAAATTGAATAAGTCATGGGGGGGGGGATACTCCATAATGAAATCTTTATTATAGGCTTAATAAGGATGTAATCCAAGAATACATTTACAGCAGCTAGAATTGGACAAAGGCCATATTTTGACCCACAGATTTTCTGAACAGTTTTTGTTGTTTGTTTCTGGTTGTTTTTTCCTGCCCCTTGCCTTTCCCACTGACCCACTGTTGGTACACATTTGAAAGAGAAAAAAGGCAAAGCCGTCGGCAGTCAAAGGAGCTCAATTCCAAAAATAAGCAGACAGGACGCAGTAAATAAATCTCTCTTATGTGCTGATTTCATCACCGAGGTGTTCTGGACATTGCCATGGCAACAGGAATTGCACTGCTGTTCCCTGGCGTTTCACACACAAATGTACACACACACACATACACTCAGAAACACACACACCCCAGCCTACATCAATGACAGATGCTGAAATAATGATGCATCTGTAGATTCTATACACTGAAGTAACACAATAAAAGTCATAAACCTCATGCTGGTAATGTAGATGTGCAAGCAGCTGTTATACAAAGGAAACAAATCATTTTCCTCCCAGTAACCACCGATAACATAAATTCATACTTCTACTTTATGGTATTGAATTGTGAGCTGCCATAGGAATCCAATTGGAGAAGAGGGGTTGAGGATCCCCAGATACCCCAAAAGAGTAAAGGCACCCCTTATATAAAAGACAAAAACATAATGTTTGAAGGTGACAAATGTTCTTGTTTTTCTCATGTTCAACATTAGTTCTGACACTAACACATCCTGTCAAATACACCGCTCCCAAACAGCACTGAAAAAATGTCAAGAAATCACCTCACCTGACTAAATGTAATTTAGGATTAACCTTGATTTTGATTTTTGTAAAACATTAACATTAGTAAGCTATTAAGCAAACTGGTGTATAGGTAGTGAACACATTACCAAGGTAGTCAAATTAGTCTCAAAGTGAAAGCTAAATCAACACAGGCAGTCTCAAGTCAAGTCCTGAGTCAGCAAAGGCAGGTCTCAAGTTGAGACCTGAACCAGCACATGCAAGCCATGTGGAAACATTTCTCAGCACAGACAGGTTTGAACCCCATGCCAGCACAGGCAAATCTTTAGTCAAATGCCAAGTAAACACAGGCAAGTCTTGATGGCTTAATCAACAATAGGTGAGTCTTTAGTCCTGAAACAACACAGGAAAATATAAGGGATTCTGGTATCCCCCATGCCAACCCACCCGAATTTTAACCCTCCATGTAATGTGCCATAATATATCGACATATTGCATCAAAACCTCAAGGCAAAAAGTATATAAATGGTTCCAAATAGCTTAAAATGATATCTTGTTACCTTAATTTACCTTAAAGATTACGAATGTTTTTCCTATAAATGTACATTTCTGCAGATACAAGATTAAAACAAAAATGAATAGCATGTACATAAAATTTGAAAATTGAATGCATTATTTTCTTGATGTAAAATCCTATTTTGATGCTTTCTATGTTGAAATGTCATAACAACTGACTTTGTAACTGACTGTATTTCAGAGTGACATAATGTTAATTGCTGAGTGTTTTCAAAAACATCAGTCGGTATTTCCAGCACTGGGTGGTAAACTTGAAATAAAAACTGTATAATATTTCTATATGACTAAACGCATGACATAAGTATATATGTATATGTGATTAGACTCATGTGAACTCATTTTGAAAGTTTTAAATGCAATAAATCAAGACATTTCAACATATTTTATGGCTTTTGTCATTTTCAAGCTTTTCACAGTGAAACTTTAGGCTTGTTAATTGTAGATTTGTCTTACTGATGGAGCTGGGTCAACACTTATCTGCAGGAATATCCCTTTTTAAGGCTAACACTATAAAATAAGCATAACTCTGGTAGTTTGCATTGTAATCGTTTAGTCAGGGTTGAATAGTAAACACAAAGTGAGCTGTGGACGCTAATTTTACTATTTGTTCACTTAACATTTCCCTTTTTCTAGGTTCTGGATCCCCTGGGAGCAGCACAGATGAGCAAACACACACAGGTAAGTGCTTTTCAATGCACACAGGTTTATTTAGGTCCACAGCATTACAGTACATCATCCTTCCTAATGGTGTACCCCCCAGCTATTTCCCTGCCCAGCAAGCATTCAGGTAAGTCCCAGTCACAGCACTCCTAGCACATTCCCACAGGTAAGCAATTGTCACAAAGCCTGCAAGTCACATAATTCTGGATACAACACCACAGGTAAGCAAAATACATGAGTCTCTCCCACATTACAGCTATACCCCACCCATAACAGAGACAGGAGACATGAGCTTTATAAATAAAGGGGAAGTGGGGGTGTTAACCCTAATAAACCCACACCATTGACAGAAAAGTAATCCCAGTATTGGGAGACTACTGCCACTTGTCAGTTGGATCTTGGTACCATGGATCCCATCCCTGTGTCCCAGCAGCTCCTGAATTCAGCCCTCCTTGATGGCGCACTGGGAAAAGGAAACAACCAGAGAGCACTCAGACGCCACACCCAACTTGACCCAAAGTTAATTCCACTGTTCACAGACAGAGAACTGAATTCCCTTTTGAGGATGTGGGGGCAGAGTCCTGCATATGTTCCCTTTCGGAGAACTACGTCCCTGCCTGTGCCCACAAAGTTAGACACCAGACCTGACCATCATCAATGATTACGTCAAAACCAAAACTGCATTGGCCTGGACCTGTTAATATTTGACCTAATCCATACCCCTGATAAATGAAACACTAGCTGAAACCATTCAAACTTGCACCTGTTCTAAACATCACATTAGCAAATTTAAAAGTGCACTAAATTGCGCACCTAAACCTAATGATTCTGTTGACCTGCACCTGACAGCTTGTGAATTTTTCTTGTACAAATAATAGTCTTATAATAATAATAAAAAAACAATCTGTGTCTGTTGATCGCAAATATTATTTGTGTATGCCACAGCTGTCACGTTTCCTCTCTTCTCCAGAAAGAGAGCAGATGCGGAAGCAGACATACTTGTTCATTTTCCTTTATGTTTCAAAACCAAACCAAAACAAGAGGCACGAGGGCCTGATACACAGCTCAGAGTTATATACTTTAACCGAAGAGGAGAAACATCAACTCAGCTAGACGGTGCAAAGTGTAAAAAATAAAACCCCAATAACATCTTAAACTGTCACAGACCTCAGCCCTGACAACAAGCTACTATGCTATTTGGTTACAGTGCAGAATATATTTTTTCTCTATCAGAGCACCACACAAATAATATACTTGTAATGAAAATAAAAAAACAACCTAAGCCTGATCAATATTCATGTATGCATGCAGAAAACAATGCAGAAAAAGATACTGCCACAGGCCCAGGTTTAAGTTGAGTCCTTCATTCTGGCATCACAAACCCAGCTGACAAAAGATCTCACTGGCTCAATGCTGGGATACATTCTGCACAATCGCTGCTAGATTGGGCAATGTTTTTGCATGCTCCTTACATATTGTTGCTGAATATATATTGTGGTGTGGTAATGAAAATAATGCTGTTTTGGTTCTCATCTGTTACCCAACGACATTTATTTCATTTTCTGCCCGCATCCACCCCGTGACTTTTTAAGGACATTTCAATCCACCCATTACCCATTGAGTACCCATCGGTAGCCGACCCGCTGCATTACGCTGTTTGGGTATGCCATTTTCCCTCACTTTTGTCATTGACCTTCACCATGCCATCATTTGTAGCAGGCTGTGAACTGCTGCTGTCCTCCTGGTGAACCATGGCATGAAGCATCGGTAGTAATCAATGAATAGCAAAGACCCAGGGATGTGGTGAAGGCAATTTTCTTTTTGCCATTTTGGTAAACCTCCACCGACAGGTTCAGGGTGGAAAACTAGAATGCTCGATTCAAGCTTATCAATGAGTCTACGGTCTTCTGTCCTCAGCAGGGTGTATGTATCCCTATGAAAGATCTCATTCATCTTTGATAGTACATGCAGGATTAACAGAAACCATCCTGACCATTGGGTGTGGAGATTATCCATGCAAAGGGAACCCTTCTACTCCAGATATGTACCATGGCCTGGCCCAACCACCAGTTCTGGTGACCCCCTTCACAGACCTTAAACACTTGCTCCCTGTCCCAAAACTTGCCCTGTGGGTTATAGGGCCACTAAACCATCTTTGTGTTGGTGCATAGCATTTGCAGTGCTTCAGTTGAGATTCAGCTTCAGCTGTCGCTGCAACATCCTTCACTCAAATGGCCTCCTCTATTGCTGCCAGATTGGTCCCACTCCTCAGGGTTACTCACCTCACCTTTCTCTCTAAGCCAGAAGTAACAGCCATTGTATGACCTGGGGCTGCACTACCGCTGGACTTGAGTCTCACTCACCCATGCCAATTTCTCTTACAGCCCCAAGTCCATGTAGCTAGTCATCCAAAATCCCCCCTCCCCAAAAGGGCTGGCTGTCATCTTACATAGGGTGCTCACCTTGCCCAATTTGCTCATTTTCCCTTGACAGTGAATAGATCACTACCAGGAAGTGCATCTCAATGTGTCTGTGTGTCAGCTTAAGAATCTGGGCCCACTTTCAGGTTAAAATAAAAGTCACATCAAATATGTGAAATCAGAAAATTAAAAATATCCAGAAGAATCTTTTGAGTCCTTGCCCTCAGTAAAACAGTCTTTTAACTACCATTAGAAAAGTACTATTTCATGATAAAAACATGTCAAATTATTTTTTCTGATAAAATGTATGTATGTAATTCGTTTACATTACAACTGAATTAGCTAATAAATGTTGATTAAAAAAACAGGAGGGGAGATCATTCAATATTTTGGGTGTGTTTTGTTGACAGGAGTGGGGTGGTTACTGTCTGAAAGCAATGAACTATTCTCCAGCATACCAATTCCATTTTATCTGTATATTGGGGCTAACATGTTTTAGCATATATTAATATTGTAATTAAATATTAATATTATAATTACAGCCTTGCTGTGAAGCTCATTCTGAATTAAAGGGGTGTTATATTATTCTTATGGTTATGGTGTTTGTTTCCAAGTAATTTTCTTAATAAAATGTACATTTAAATGTTGAGTTTGTAGTAGGCCAACTTGCAAAAAAAATGCATAGACTTGGGATGACTATCAGAGCTCTATTACTCTGATTAGTTAACAGTACCTCAGCTAGCACTGATTGTTGCAATTATATGTTTTTTAGATAAGAACAGACATATACTGCTTAGAGACGAATTGCTATTCTTTAAAAGTAGTCTATAATTTTTGTAGAGCACAACAGAATGTAGAACTCAGACAAGAAAAGATTTTTTAGCTACAAATTGGGAATTGATTTGCACAGACCATGTTTTATTTTTTCAAACAAATTCATTAAACTCAGCAAATAAACAGTATCTCCTCTATTACACTATGCTGATGTGTGCTCATCACAGAACATGTATACTTATTTTCACTTCAGTGCAATGGTGTAAAAAAACACATCAGTTGAACTAATTTCAAATAAACATTCATTGAAATTCAAATAAAACCTTAAAAATGTGAAAAAACTGGTTCAATTAAATTTGAATTTAAAAAAGTTAACCATATATTATTACTGTATTTAAATTAGAAGTTTTTTGCATATCTTTACAGCTTCGCATGCCAAACTTTCAGCAATTACAAGTGGTAGCAAGAATCAAAAGTTTGATTTAAAAAAAAAAATACTAGGATATATCATACTAGAATTACAGGGATGTGGAATGGTAGAAATGTAAATGTCCCAATAAATGAAGGTTTACAATAACATAGGTATTTTAATAAAAAAAATGTTGTCTTTATGAAGGTTGTCATAACACTGCTTGTGTCTTGTTCCATTACATCTACCAGCTTCAGCTGAAGTAGTTAGATTCTCATGATATAGTTATGATTTAATAATTACACCATTATGGCTAGAAAGTTTGGAAAGACGATGTCACAATTATGTGTCACAGTGATAATTAAACCACAGCTAATTAGTTCTTTATGTTGGAGATCTAAAAGTAAAGCCCCAAGCAGGAATTAGTATTGAACCATGGTAAGGTGAAGCTAGCATTAGATCCAGACATGCTGGAAATGCCTGCTAATGGCTAGCTTACTGTTTCAATTCCATGCTAATAAACGGTGTGCACTGGTTTCAAATTTTGCATTCGTTTTTTGGCACCAAACAACTAGAGCCCACCACAAATACCTCAGCTATGCCTTCATCTCGCCTGCGAGTGCTCAAGGCATTCCTAATTTTAGTCACGTTGTTTTGTAGTTGTCATGCTGCATTCAGATTTTATCAGCAAAATACCACACCTTGTACATCATTAGACTTCATATGTAAAGCACCGTTTTCTCAGTTTTATAATTTCTTTTGATCTTCTTTGATAACAATGATTTAGTGCACAGTGCGTTTCCATAGTTTCCAGTCGGCTGGCAGAAAAGGTTGGCACGGGCGGCATGGCAGTGCCAGGGGGGAACGAGCTGCCACATGGCACACCCGTGCCCAGGCCAGCTGGGGGTTTTTTTGTGGTGGGGGGTGTGATGGGTGATGGAGGAGGGTGAGGAGTGACTGCATCTTAAATTCCACAGCATCTGTTCAGTGGCACACTCACCGCTAACGCTGGTTGTTGTGGTGAAGCTGTCTAATTGGTGAACCGTCGGGTGGTGGTGAAATGTCGGTGGATGGGTGGGGATGTGGTGGTCGGTGAAGAGGGTTTTGGAAAGGGAAAAAATGTGAAAATTTGATTTATGTAATCATTGGAAAATCATTCATGTCTAGCACTGATTTTGGGTTTGCTAGCTTTTTGCATGGTGCATTTATGGAATGTTGATACCTGCATTGAAGCCTAAAAGATCTGTCCACCGATCAATAACTCAGTCATTCTATTATATTGATTCACTTCTGGATTAATTTAACTATTCATGTCTTCTCTTTAATTGTGATTGATAAGGAAATTAAATATGAAATATCAAGTGTTTGTCCACCTCTAATCAAATTTTTAGTTTTGGCTTGTTTTTTTTTAAATGAACAGAACAGAAATTACAGAAATTTGACTGTTTAATTTGAATTTTTGGCTTCAAAATGTTATTCGTAGGGAATACATGAAATTTGCACTAGAATTTGTAAAACATTTGCTTATAGAGTAGGTTTTATGTGCTAGCATTTAACAGCTAGCCTTGACACTAAATACCCCGCACTAACAATTGGCCAGTGTTTTAATTACATTAAGCTATATCAATATTTTCATTTGAACTTTTCAGAAACTCCAACATATTTTAACATTTAAAAAAATTTAATAAAGCCGAAAAAGAGATTTTTAGAAATACCTTCAATATATCTTTGAAAGTTTCGGATTGTTTTTGATAAGCTTACTTGCAAGTAATTAATGCTAGCATCTGAATCTTGGAAATATCTACTAGCCTTAAACAGCATCCAGACATCTTAATACTTTACATTAAGGAAGTGGATGTAACCTCCAGCTCCATTTCTGGATTTGTTGATAACTTTATCAGCAGCATTCAGTTTCACATTGTCAAATACTTCAGAGCTTTTAAGCTATTGGTAGAAGTGCACAGTCTCGTATTTGTGCCTACAACCTTTCACTGTCCACTTTACATGCTCCACCTATGTTTCAGGCGCACTGTATGGTTGTACATTTATATACTACAGCGCATCTTTGGCGACACTATTAATCAGCCCTTTCTATTTCATTCATCATGGATCAGTTTCCAACTAAAGTACCACTGTGGGCCAGATATTAATGAGGTGGTGGACCACTCTAAGCAGTAGTGACACTAACATAGTAGTGTGTGTGGTGCATCAGGCACCATTTAAATGGTCCCACAGGGGAGCAATGTCAGGAAAAGCTCCCTAAGAGCTTGAGGTGGAATTTTAATAGTAATTTTTATTATAATTCAGTTTTAGGTATTGTCTGTATTGCAGTCATTTGAGACATACATTTTATGAAAACAACAAACAGAAAAGTCTGCTGTTTTTATTTTTTTATTAAAATAGTGTGAGCCATGTATATATATA
>JBBMFX010568050.1:0-15110 GCA_037832545.1 Rhabdalestes septentrionalis | reverse complement strand
GTTAGGTGCAGTTTTAATGCAGGCAAAATGTATATTCGTCGTATAAGACGCACCAACTTTTCTCCCCCAGTTTTGGGAAAGAGAAAATGTGTCCTATAGGGCGAAAAATACGGTAATACAGTAGAGTGAACAAAACCCACCCTCAAAAAACTAAAAAAAAATACAGTAGAGTGAACAGTTGTAGAAAAAAATACTACGGTAATAATAGGAGGATAAAAACAATTACAATAATATGTGAGATAAAAAATAAAATAAATAAAAAATAAGTATACAAAAAAAAACCACCCAACAACACAAGGACATAAAAAAGGACAATTTGTGCAATAAATCTTCAGTATTAAAAACGAAACACAGACAAACATACCAATGTCTACCTAAGCCACTAAGGAATTGGTCAACCGAAGAGATTTGACATGGTTAAGAACTGGTTGCCAAATTTTTGAACATTTTACCTGAGTCTTTTCTAACTTCATATAGGTAAGGGCATCCTTAATCCAAAGAGGGAGGGTTAGGGCCTTTCCAGTGTATCAAGATAACTTGTATTGCCAGGAGAGTAAGAAATCGGACAAGTTCAACAAAATAAGAGGGCATGGAATACCCACTGGGTAAGACCGCAAACAGGCCAACCAGAGGTTTAGGGAGGATTTTGACTGAGGTAATGGCTGAGAGAGAATCAAAAACAGACTTCCAAAAAGAAAATATTCAAATCAGTGCTGGGAAAGTTATGGGCCAATTTACTTTTGGACCAGTGGATTCTATGCACCACTTTGCACTGCAAGACCGCATGATGAGCACAGACAGTCGAGGTGTGTATTCTTTTCAAGTCTAGCTGCCAAACTGAAGGGCTAATATCAGCGCCAAACAGAGCGCAGACCGTCTGAAGCAGAAGAATGCAGCGAAAGGACAGCGGAATATAATGCTGAAATTGCACCTTTAAGGTTAGGATCCAATTTAAGAATGGAGTCAAGAGGAACAGAAGGAGAAATAGCAGGGAATGCAGAAAAGTGAGTGCGAATAAAATCACGAACTTGTAGGTATCTGAAATCTCTTAAGTGATTGAAAGAAGCAAAGACACCTTTAATGTAAGGAGGCAATCCCATAGTCCTTCCAGATCCCATGTGTTAGGCAGTTTTAATGGAATGGCTGATCTGTGTCATATACCTGCTCATTTTGAGGTTTTATGTTAAAAATGTCACACAAAACTGGGACACAAACAGTAATACCAATACCTGGTGTCCTGCAGATAATTTGTGAAATTTTCAGATTCCAAGTGACTGACAACCCAGTAAACCACAGTAATAATTATAAGTGCCACAAGTGGTAAAAAGTAGTGTTATATACCAACAAAATAACAAGAAAAGAGTATATATATGTATCTCACTCAGACGGAGACCAGTGAGATAGCACAGTGAGATAATCGAGACATGCAAATCAGCCAGTATATTCAGTGGCGCTTTGGGTTACTGATTAGGCATAACGTAGTTTTATACAAGTATTTGCAAATTGGGAGTATTTTGCAATTGGATGTATTTTTTCTGTCATTTGGTAACTAGCTAGCAAGAAGGTAATATATGGCAGTATGAAATAATGTATATCTGTACTCACAGATGAACCAAAAAGTAAAAAGATTTGGGGCTTGGTAAATAATGTCTGCAGTTAAACCTCCTAAGCCCCCCCCCCTGGCTCCACCCAAGCTGTTGATACTGATCTGCTGGCTGCTGGATGGACTTCTACGCCACCTCCCAAAAATGTCTGTTTTACAGAAGAGCCCTTTCTTTTATGTCAGTGAAGAAAACAAATCATTTGTTTGTGTCAGATGATGAATTAGAACGTGGGACACGAGAGTTGAGCTATTAATGTGGCGTGGCGGAGGAGCCCGATTGCGAGGACAAACGAGAGGGCTGGTGAACCACGCACTTTAATCTGAGAATGCTCCAGAAGGAGACAGGAATCCCACCAAGGAATCCTTGTTCTCATACACACACAGAAAGGGTAGATAGAGTTGGAGAGTGGAGATGAAGTACTCACGGTACCGCAAGTGGAAGCTAGAGATGTGGTTTCTGGCATGAGTTATAATGTCTGGGTGCTAGAAATCACCTAATTTCCTGTTTATATGCCCCCTGCATGAGTTACTTCCGATGTCCCGTGCCGTCACATGACCTGGTGCATACGACAGTTTGTGGTCAGGTTTCCATGCCTGTAGCCCTGAACTGTTTATAGGGGATATATCGAGTGCCCAGATTGCTGTTGAAAGAAGCCTGTTCTTTACTTACCCAAAAATGACCCAATTCAACAACTGGGATCGTTTAGATGTTGCTGCCACATATGTCAGGGAGTATTTGTGGAGTAGTTGCATTTCTAACTGTTGTATTTCCAGCATGAGGAAAGACTGATGAAAGTTTGTGGCTAGCCATGTGTCCCAGCAGACAAGACATATGTCAGGGACATTCACACAGTACAAATGTGCATCATGTCTGTACTGGAAATGATGTCTACCAAAATGAAACCATCTGCCCCAAATCACCTGAAACCTGCCACTGTCATTAATCTGCCTCCTCGTTAGTGGTAGGAGATGTGAAATTGTCTTTTGTCTATTTGTTTAACTATGGCCTAAACAACTGTAATTGTCTACACATTGTAACACAGACACCATGATGTATATGTGTTTTACTACAGCTAGATTTAAGTGCAGCCACATGTGAAATTCACATAAATGCAACAGGCTGTAGCTGCAGTTATCTTGCCTATTAAACCCATAAGTGTGATGGGATGCTTAGGTTATTTTTACACATTCAGGGACTTATGAACTGGATCAGCAACCTGGAGATCCCCACTTAGCATAAGTGGCATGCTGAATTGACCCATTAGCACATAGTGACAAGGAGATTAGGAAAATGTTGAACTAGTTGTAATGCTTTCTTTGGAGGGAAAAGTGCATAAGGCTGGTAGGGCTAGTTTCATGGTCATGGATTCAATATTGGAACAATACCAAACATGAAGACAGTTTTGTCATTAAGTCATTTTATGTTTTTATTTTAATAGATAAGTAAATACCTGTTTGTTTCCTGGATTAATGGCTTTACATATAGATTTCTCGATCTGAAATATAGCACATACCCAGACAACTTCCTCAAGGGGCTTTCAGACCGAACGCAGCATGCTGTGCCCATTGCGGGGCTTGTACTTTCTTACAAAAATCAGCGAATTGTGCTCAACGCACCATGCTTGCCATGGGGCTTAGTGGAAAAAATTGGGCATGATTTTCTAAACTCTCCTGTTCTGTTGTTGTCCTGCCTGATGGTCACTAGCTCTGTTAGCGCTAGCTCTGTTAGCACAAAGAAAAAAGCCTGTGGGTGCATGAGTTTTTAAGAGCCACTTAAAAACTCATATAAAGGGCTGGTCAAGAAGATTACCTTTTACATTCATAGTTAAAGGAAGTTCATCCCTACGGTTTGTAATCTCATTTTAATATCAATTTAGCTGGTGAAAAGCACTTCGCAAGAAGAATGCAACATAGATTGTATGCTACATCACATTTTGACAATAAAAACAATAATAATAAATGTTGTTGCTGATGCAAATAAAAAATCTCCATACCCACATTGTGTGTGTGTTTTGAAGGGGCAGACCGAACACTAGCCCGCTTCGTTGCTTAAATTCTATTGGTCTCGCCGTGGTCAAAGTTCGCACAAGGCAGCTGAGTTGCACACCGTGCAAAGCCACTCTTGTGCCACGCAAACCAAAAAAAAAAAGGGTTTTAGAGCAAAGAGCAGCGCATACCACGTTCAGTCTGAAAGCCCCTTTATGCAAATACTGGCAGTAGAATGTGTCATATTAAAGGTTGCCACATTTGTCAAAACTAAGTTTGTTACATTTCAGCCCTACTAGGCCAATCGGTCAATTGTGGTATTAATTCGCAATAACAGCTATGCCACAGAGTTGTAGATTAGGCAAACTCAAAGATTGAGGTCACCAAATAATGAAGTGAGTACGTCAGGCACCTGGGGCTTCAGGGAGAGAGGGAGGCACAGATGTGGATATCTATGATACAAACTTTTACTCAGACCCAAAATACAAAGCATAGCTTTTCCAAACAGAAATAAACACCAATACACCAAATATGTATAGACAGAAGATGGGTAGACAACAGGTATGCAATGGTTGGCTGACACAGGGTTACCACACAGGAGAGACTAATTACACACAGGACTAGATGACCGGACCAATGGGAACAGACTATCATTATCACCTAAACACCAGCCAGCTGTGAACCCCCATAGGCAACCCAAAACCGGTGTATACACCCACACAAGGGCACATTAAATGTCAATACAGGGCAGGGTGGCCTCTCGTGGCCGTTAACATGGGATGAGACTACATCATTTATTGTCTGTTGTGATACTCACTACTGAGTTAAGAGAAACCAATTCAGCAAAATAACTGAGCTTCATGAAAAGCATCAATGCACATTAGTTTAAGATCTCTATGCTCATTGTCAAGGATTGCCTGAAGTAGTGCAAAGCTTCTTGCAGTTTGAGGCCTGGAAGGGAAAGAGAGAACTGAAAGGGGACAGAGAGATTATGTTGTGTATCATCAGCGTAAAAGTGGTCGGAAAAGCCATGGGAGGCAATTACATCCCGAAGAGAACCAGTATACAGAGAAATGAGTATTGGTCCTAGGACGGAGCCCTGTGGATCACCAGTGGATAATTTTCGTGGAGCAGACTGGGTACCTTGCCATTCTACCTGGTAACTTCGGTCATCAAAGTAGGATGCAAACCAGTGCCAGGCTGTGTCTGAGATTCCAAGGTTGGAGAGAGTGGCAAGGAGGATCTGGTTGTTGACTGTGTCAAAGTCAGCAAAGAGATCGAGGATCAGATTAGAAGACAGGTCAGCTGATCTCACCGCATTACTTTTTTTCAGATGGCAAGTAGAGCAGTTTCATTGGAGTGTGCTGTCTTAAACCCAGACTTGTGGGTATTCAGAAGCCTGTTTAGAGAGACAAACAAGTTGATTTGGTTATTAACGGCTCATTCCAAGAATTTTGAAAGGAAAGAGAGAAGGGATACCAGTCTGTAGCTGTTTAATAGTTGTTTATGTCTGAAGAGTCCAGCTAAGTTTTCTCCAGAATTGGTGTGACCACTGCAGATTTAAAGGCAGATGGAAAATGGCCAGTGTTTAATGGCCAGTGCGGGATGAGATTTCTGCAGTGATGAATCATGTTTCATTCTGATTTGGGGCTGATGGACTAATCTTGTTTTGTCAGGTGCCAGGAGAACTTTATCTACCAGAATGCATAGTGCCCGTAAAGGTTGAAGGAGAAGGGATAAGGGTATGGGTTTGCTTTGCAGGGTTTGGGCTTGGCCCCTTATTTCCAGTGCAGGGTTAAAGCTACTACATACAAAGAACCTTTAGACAATGAAATGCTTCAGCACTTTCTTAAATATGCCCATGTACAGAAAGTGAAGTTTGTGGAGAAATGCTTGTGGACTGCACACTCATTCCTGACCTTAACCGGATTCAACACTTTGGAAAGAATTTTAATGCAGATTGTCAGTCCTCGTGTAACATTAAAACCCCTAACTTCAAAAATGCTTTCTGTCCATTTGAAATCTCTAACATTATGTGGAAAGCCTTTCACAGAAGAGTGAGTGTAATGGCCATGATTTTGAAATAGAATGTCAAACAAGCTTACATAGATGTGATTAACAGACCTCCATATACTTTTGCCTAGCTAGTATATCTATATGTATTATATTCAGTGTTGGGCGACTTCAAAACTGTGACGTGTTATTTATTACTGTTACTGTCACTTCAAAGTAATTCTTTACATTACAATTTTGCTGTATTTAAAATGTAAGGCATTACACTACTATTGCATTACTATTAAGTTACTCTTGCCAAAATAACTGAAAATATGGATTTGGCCATGTAAATATTGCTCATGACGCTCAATTAGTTCATAACACATCCAGTGGAAGGCAGTGTTGGGATTAACGCATTACAAAATTAACTAATTACTGTACTGCATTGCTTTTTGCTGTAACACGGTAATGTAAGGCATTACAGAACAAAAATGGGTAATATTTTACTC
This sequence comes from Rhabdalestes septentrionalis, assembly GCA_037832545.1. NCBI lineage: Eukaryota > Metazoa > Chordata > Actinopteri > Characiformes > Alestidae > Rhabdalestes > Rhabdalestes septentrionalis. Next base: position 9,017 of record JBBMFX010568050.1, on the reverse strand, counting down.
GGTACAAATGTCAGTAATGTGCGTTACAATGCATTTTTAAACCTGAAAGCAGTTTTTTTTCTCCTTTAAATAAATTTCTCTTCTTCACAATCCCAAATCTGGTCACCTTAGAGATTCAATTCAACTCAATTCAATTTTATTTATATAGCACTTTTTACAACCAGGTTGTCACAAAGCAGCTTTACAGAGTCCAGGTCCGAGCCCCTAGTGAGTAAGCCGAAGGCGACAGAGGTGAGGAAAAACTCCCTCAAATGGAGGAAGAAACCTCGGGAGGAACCAAGACTCAAAAGGGGAACCCGTCTTCCTCAGGTCGACCCAGAGAGGGAGAAAGGAGGGAGAGAGAGTGGAGGAGAGGAGTGGGGGTTGAGAGATAGAGAGACATCAAATACAACACTGGGGGAGAGAGAGAGAGCGAGAGAGAGAGACACATCAATTACAACACTAGGTAAATAACGAGAGGCCTTGGTCCGAGTGGAGCCGGGCTCGGTTGAGGGCAGTCTCCCGGAGATCCAGCAGGTGTGCAGGACTACAAGAAGTGAAACATTTTGCACAGACGTTTCTACTCTGCTGGTCTTACAGTGGCCAGTTTATATGAAGGAAAAAAAAAAATTCTTTCAGGTTTAAAAATGCATTGTAACGTGCATGACATTTGTACCGAGTAAAATATTACCAGTTTTTGTTCTGTAATGCCTTACATTACTGCTTTACAGCAAAAAGCAATGCAGTACAGTAATTAGTTACTTTTGTAACACGTTACTCCCAACACTGATTATATTTTATGAACATTCGTCAGTGTAGTATGTCAGAGAACAAATCACGAGAACTTAGAGCAAGCTCTCATGATTAGCAGTTTCCAAAAGAACAGGATAGTTTCAGAATAGAATAGCTGCAGTCTCAGGATTCAGAGTGTGACAGATAATGTGACAATTGTAATGATGCTCTATTCTCGCTGCTCTTTCCTTTCTGTTCTTTCTTGTTTAATCAGTCTCACCAAAGTGAGCTATTAAGAACACAGCTCAAAGCTCCCTTCATCTCTCTAACTCCCAGGTACAAAGGTCATAGGCATCCTCATTAAAGAAATGTAGGTGTGTGTGCCTATGTGTGTGTGCACCTCTGAAAAGGTGCTGGAATCTGAACTCATTAAAGTGTGTGTGTGAGGCAGGGGGAGATTGAGAAAAATAGGTCTCTCATTAAACTACACCAGACATGACTAATGGTGTCTAAGGTCAGCTTAGATGGCGCGTGCGCGTGTGTGTGTGTGTGTGTGTGTGTGTGTGTGTGTGCGTGTGTGTGTGTTGTGTGTGTGTGTGTATGTGCATGTATGAGAGAGAGACAGCCACAAATAAATTAATTAATAAAATAAATTAAACAGAATAGGATCAAAATTAAATTTGTGTTTTATGTCTGTGTGTGTGTAGTATCAAGGAAACAACAAGACAATAGAGCACCATCAGCTTATATTATGCAATGAACAGATACAATGGAATTATTCACAGTAAATTTTGTTTCACCTAACATCTTCTCTCACACACACAGATCTGAAGCAGAGGTGCCTGTCGAGGATGTGTGTAAAGATGTGAGAACAGTGCGACCTTGCCGGGCTGTTACTGAGCAACAGACGAAAATCCTGAACTTTCTCAACTGTGAGCGAGCGAAAGAGATAGAGAGAGAGAGAGAGAGAGAGAGGGGGGGGGGGGAGTGAAAAAGAGACAAAAAGCAGTACATAAGAGAAAGAAGGGAGTGAAAGCGAGAATGAATGTCTGCATGCACATTTAAAGGGAACACATTAAAGACCTATTTGTTTATCCTTGGTCATAAATTATAGTCACCAGTCAAATATGTTTAGTACATGTTATGATGAACAAAAAATATTTCATCATTCACACACCATAGAAAGTGTTCAAACTAGTCAGCATCCTGTCCACAGCATCATACTGCCTCTGCCAGCTTGCTTTGTACATCCAAATGATGTGAACACATGATTATTATTAATCAGACATATCACCTTCTTCCACTGATCCATTATGTTTACACAAAAAATGCTCTTGGTGGTGAACGGGGTTCAGCATGGGCCCTCTGGTTTTCGTGCAACACAGCCCCATATAAATCTCAAGATATGATCCTGGTCTGTTCTGACACCTTTTTGTCGCACAAAGCATGAACTTTTTTTCACTCACGACATGCATCAGTGACTCTTGGGCCCATAACCAGGAATTGACATAAGTGTTATGCAAATCCGCAGCAGGTTTCAGTCTTCACAGTGCAAATGCGCACCTAATTTGTGACTTCATACTTCATCCACCCCCGCCCCCCGGAACCATGGCCGAGACATATACCTCTGTGTGCACGACCCCCCCAACTAGAGCCCTGGGATTCTCGCGGGATTGGGCAGGTTTTAGGTTGCTGCAGGCGGGAGCGGGCGGGAGCGGGCGGGAGCAACAGAGATAGTGGGCGGGATAAAAATTGACAGCGGGTCCCAAAATTGTTAGCGTAGCAGGATGGAGGATGCAGCTGATGTTGGTAATAAAATTGCGAAGGGAGAATATAAAACAAAACTAAAATTGGGGAAATTTGAGATATGGAAAAACAAACAACTAGGGTAAAGAGCTGGACTTTGTGTTAGAGCCGTGCGGGCGGTAGCGGGCGGGAGTGACAGAGAGTGCGGGTGAGAGCGGGCGGGAGTGACAGAGAGTGCGGGTGAGAGCGGGTGGGAATCGTCAGAAATGTAGTGGGAGCGGGCGGGAGCGGGATTTAAAAAATAGTCCCGCACAGGGCTCTACCCCCAACCATGGCAGAGACACAGATAATTGTTTACATTTTGGTGTGTAACAGTTAATTCATGTAGGTACTCATTAGAGTACTACAGCAAAAAAAAATATGTCAACCCTGCCCATGATACTGTTGTCAGGTTACTGGTTGTCCTTCCCTTTTGGCAGGTACTAAACATTACATACAAGGAACCTGTTGTTTTGGAGTCATCTAGCCGTCACACTTTGTCATTTACCAAAGCTGCTTGCATTCTTATGCTTCCCCATTTTTTCTCCTTCCTGCATATCAAATTCCAGAACTGACTTTTCACAATATATCCCACCTCTAGACAGGTGCTGCTTTAACAAAATGATTTTTAATCACTTGTCAGTGGTTTTAAGGGTTGTGGCTGATTGGTCTGTGTGTATCAGTATAAAGATTTCACCGCCAGTGTCTAGTGGTCATGGTAGCTGAGAAATAAAATATATTCAGGATATTATATTACAGATACAGACACTTTATTTAGGAATTCAATCTCACAACATTTTATTCCAAGTTTAAGTAGCCCCGGGAAAGGTTATGTAGTTTTTGTCAGCAACTTGTGAATATGACTTAATGCTACCGCTTATACAAACACATTGTTCTGAACTAAAACACTGCTATGCTAGCAAATGCTACTAAGTTTTTTGTGCTACCTGTAATAGCCTATCAAGGAAGGATAGCATTCTAGTCTCATTATTGTCTTTCTTTTTGGTTTTTATTTTCTTAACCTAAAAAATAAGTTAATTCAAGGTTTGTGTCATAATAGAATTAGGATACTGTTTATGGAATTTAGGCAACTTATCATGGCTCTGCAAAACATGTTATATGTGGAATTAACCCATTGTCTGAAATATTACACATGTATAGCTCATTTGTTATTTTACAGAAATTAAATTATAAAAAGCAATGATACACTGTTTAGATTACTTGCAAAAATTCCACGACAGGAAACAATTAAAACAAGTTATAATACTGGTGCCGCTAACATATGCAATGTATGATGTGTAAAGGGTTTAATATTGATCAGATTGTACTGTACTATTTGTATCATACGCATGGGAGATGTGACCATGTAATTAGTCTCAATTGATCAGTGGTTTCCTTTCATGTAATTTGACCCTGTTTGGCATTTTGGACATGTACGAACAATAAAGACTACATGCAGCATTTCCATCATTATAACAGTTTGCTGCTTTTCTAACCATTGATTACTGTTTATCCATTCAGTTATTGTAATATTTTGTGTTTCCCATGTTACTGGGTCTAACTGACCACTAGTCCCATTAGTCAAAATGGGGACCAATACCAAATCGTGTGTTTATGTATTGTTAAAACCATCCAACAATTTCTGAAATGGGATATAGGGATATATGGACAAATGTATAGGGACACCTTATCATACCACCAAAAGATACTTTTGCATTCAAATACAGAAACATGAATATGGATTTGGTACCATTTTGATACTGGGTAGAGCTCTATGAACACAGTTCCACTCTCAGTGCCAAAGGGCTTTATATCCCCTGCAGCACTGCAAGCAAACAAAATTTTAGTGACTCACAAAAATTAGAGAACTATATTGAAATGGGATGCAAATGCTTATTAAAAAAATTGAAAAATCAGGGTAAGCAAAAATGAAGGTTTCTTACAATAGGCAGAATAGGGTAATAGTTGTAAGATGAGGTCAGACAGCATTATTAAAAAGTCTTATTGCTGTGGGGACAAAGGACCTCCTGAACCGCTCAGTTCTGAACCGTCTACCCCGGCTGCTTCTCTGCCCAACCAGGAGGCTGTGGAGAGGGTGTCCACTCCTGTCCATTATGGCTTTTAATTTGTTCAATGTGGCCCTTTCTACTACTGTTTTAGTTGAGTCCAGCCTCCTACCCAGCACTAAGCTGACTTTTTTCACCAGTTTATTCAGCCTCTTGGTGATTTTATCTATCAGGCTGCACCCCCAACATACAGCAGAATTAAAAAGGACACTTGTCCTTTTTACATGTGCAGCATCTCATCACACACATCAAAGGACCTCAGCTTCCGCAGAAAGAAGAGGCGGCTCTGCCCCTTCTTGTAAAGAGAATCTGTGTTTTGGGTCCAGTCCAGCTTATCATCCAATATGACCCCCAGATATTTGTAGGAGGTCACCACCTCAATGTCCTTTTTGAAAATGCAGTGACTGTGCAAGACTGGAAAGTTTGGTTTTAGTGGGTACATTTAAAAAATGCCTTTTAAAAATATACACAGAATACAGACGCTGCATTCTTGTATTCTAAATATGTATTCCCAGCATTCTGTTTCTTCCAAGTCCTGGCTGTAATACGATGGTTCACTGTAATTTGATGCTCATAAAACACTCAAGTTGTAACCAAGTAGATCAGGTAGAGCTTTTGATCCATGAGCAGCTGAAATCTGCACAGCACTGCTGAAGTGTGTGAATGTGTGTGTTTGTTCTGTTGCTCACTGCTCTGAGCTTTGAAATTAGTATGTGCAGCCTAGTGAATACAAAGAGCCATTATCAGGCTACACACCCGACCCCACTGAGCCCACTCACAAACACACACACACATACACACATACATATACACACATGAAAAAAGCATGCTTGATTGTGCATCAATAAAAATGGACTTTTCTATTGAGCCATCTGCCCTTGAGATCAAGTTTGACCCAGTGTGGTGAAGAAATGTCAACTATCTTGAAACGAGGTCTGTGAGAGTCTCTTTCTGTGTGACCTGATACACTCGTGGAGAGCTGCCCTGTTACCATGGTATTGGTTCAACCCTTTGACCTCTGAGGTCACACTAAATGGCCCTTTGTAATTGTTATTTTCTCTCTCTCTCACACACACACATACACACACACGCATACATACACACCTGTGCTATAAGGTCTTGACTCCTTTTTTGAGTTTACTTGAGCAGGTGGAAGCATCTCAGGTAAGATATACACTTTACTCCCTACCATCACCATTATCTTGTTATGAATTGCATGTGATTTTAACCTAAACTGATCTAAGTATTGTGGTTTGTCTACACTGTTAAAAAAACCCAGCTGATTTGAAGTGGTTTAAACTGAAATTATGCTAAATGTATCAGAACAAAATTTCCCCTTCAATTTGTTTCTGGAATTTTCTACATTTCTGCATAAATATCATCATTCTCCTAAAACATCAACAAATTAAAGATAAATAAAGAGAACCTCGTTAAATAAATGAGACAAAAAAATGAGTGGGCACCGTGTGTTATCTAAAGAAAACAGATCTATCAAAGTGTTAACACGTGTTTGTGGAAGTGTATCAAGGCACAAACAAAGGAGATTAGTAAAAAAAAAAAAGGTTGCTGTTGCTCATCAGACAGGAAATGGTTACAAAACCATCTCTAAAGATTTTGGACTCCACCAGTGCACAGTAAGACAGACTGTGTACAAATGGAGGAAATTTAAGACCATTGCGACCAAATAAGATCACTACAAGAGGAAGGCGTGTAACAGTTGTCCAGGTCACCAGGAGGACGGCAGGATAACTGCTAAGTAACTGAAGACCTCTCTTGCACTGGCTAAAGTTAATGTTCATGGGTCCACTACTAGGAGAACACAGAACAATAATGGTGTTCATGGAAGGGTTGCAAGGAGAAAGCCACTGCTCTCCAAAAGAAGTCTGCAGTTTGCTAAAAGTCACATGGACAAGCTAGAACGCTATTGGAGGAATGTCTTGTGGATAGATGAGACTAAAACTTTTTGGTTTGAATGTGAAGCAGAAAGAAAACCACCTAATTCCAGCATTAAGACTAACACATCTGTAACATGGTTTGGGCCATTGTATGCTGCTATTGATGGAACAATGAATCCTGAATTATGCCAGCAAAGGAAAAAAACATGTCTGTCTATGAACTGAATCTCAAGAGAAAGTAGGTAATGCAGCAAGACAACGATCCTAAGCACAGTCGTTTTACTAAATAATGGTTCAGGAAAACTAAAGTTAATATTTTGGAAAGGCCTAGTCAAAGACCTTTACTTAAGCCAACTGAGAAATTGTTGAAGGCCCTGAAGCAAGCAGTTCTTTCAATGAAACACCATCAATAAAACACTATCATTCAATGAAACCCTATCATCTCAGACCTGAAGCTGTTCTGTCCAAGCCGTACTGATAAACAGCCTTCTGATAAAACCTCAGTAGATAAATGATCAAGTTAAATTATCTACAGAAATTTGGACAGTTCACAAACTTTCAAGCACCAGTATATATATATATATATATACATTTCCACAAATGTTTCTCTGTCATTTCAATCAAACCACTCTGAATGACTTAAATGGCATCAACTGAACCACAAATTGGTAGAATTTCCCTTTAACCTGTATTTTAAAACCACAATGTGGCTCCAGGCATCAGGGAACAAGCAGGTGAATGAACTAAAGTTATTTTCATAATTTTTTTGGTCCATGAGTCCCCAGGGTGTTTCAAACCTTATTTGAACTTACATTCTTGGCTTTATTATGTATTGAACCCTAAGGTGGGACAAAAAAAAATCTGAACTTGAGGCAAAGCTAAAGATCCTTTTCTGTGAATGACATTCTGTAAAGTTCGCATTAAAAAAGTTAGACAAGTAGTTATAGTTTTTCATGCTCTGCTCCTTCTGGTGCTTAGGACCAGACTGCCCTTAGGGGACAGTAATGAGTGTGAAAGCAGGAAGTATTCCAGCCAAGGATCATATTTTTGAATCTTTACTCCAAAATTGAGCCTGTGAATGGGAGACACAGCATGATGCGCTGAGTGACAGATGTCTGTAATAACCTACATAGATATGATTTTGGATATTATGGATATTATGGATATTAATTATTAATGTGTTGTAGGGTAATCATGCTGCTGATGCCAGTATTCCTGCTGTTCACATTACCAAATGGTAAGTTTGGCATGTACAAGCTATGCAGTTTATATTTAATTTATGTCCAATTACACTCTGTGTCAGGAGACTCTTTGAACTATTGACCTCCTCCATGGCACACCCATTCACTAGCATCATACTGTATCTTGACAGTGTTATAGCTTATTTAATAACTCATTTTATGCTAGTTTTAAATAAAATCTTGTCATCACATGCATCTTACATTAATTAAAACAAATAGTTGTAACCAACAAGCTTTTCTGCTTATGTAAGTTCTTCTTCAACTAATATTGTTAGAGTTTATAAGGAACATGTTCCCTCTGCCACTGCCAGATATTTATGTATGCTCTGAGTAGCTCTTAGGTATTTTAGAGGTTTTTTAATTGGTTGCTTGTACTGTGTGGTCCTGTAAATGCTTGTATGTTGCCTTTGAAGTTTAAAATTTTATCAGAGTACATATAAATAGGCACTGCGTCCTGATATATTGATCCAAATGTGCTACCAAAGTATGAATATGATGAATTATAATCTAATCTAATATTCACAACAGGAACCACTATAATCTGTTCATAAGAATTAGCATAAATTATTGGCCACTGCTATAGTGTCTGAAGCCATTTATGACTGTATGTGAACTGAACCATGATTTGAGAGAGTTCTAAAATCTACAGTGAGGTTAACACTGCTTGCAATGTAATAACCTTAGGAAAAAATAAATAAATAACCATATTATTTTTATGTATGTGTGTGTGTGTGTGTGTGTGTGTGTGTGTGTGTGTGTGTGTGTATGTGTTCATTATAATACTCTAACCATATTACATTAAAACAATATTAACCTCACGGTAGATTTTAGAATGGAGGATCATATATCATTCAAAAGTTCACTTTTGTTCCCATGTTATTGAAATTAGTGTCTTCCTATGGTTTGTGAGAAATAATTCGCCAAAAATTCTGCAGTTAGTGCATAAACCAGCTGTGCTGTCCCTGGGGGAATTTATTACACCAACCTGCCCACAGGAATACGATGCAGTAAATAAAGACTTGGGGCCCGATTTTCAGGGTCAGTTGCGCATTGTCTGAAGTCTGAAGCGCAGTTGTCTTTGGGGGAGGGGCCAGCGCGAAGGGTTATAGTGCCCGTCAGAAAAATGCGCATAGTTCAAATGTGTTGTCTTAAATTAGCAAATTAGTCATTGGTGTGTTTTGGGCGTAGCATGCAATAAAGCAGAGTTCACACTCTCACTCCCTTTAAATACCCGGCACATTGTCAGTGGCGTGCTGTGTAGAATGAGGTGAAGACACGGAAACAATTGATCTTCGGGGATGGAGGGAATCCTCCCAAAC
>JBBMFX010568017.1:0-15114 GCA_037832545.1 Rhabdalestes septentrionalis | reverse complement strand
GGTGGATGGATGGATGGATGGATGGATGGGTGGATAGATGGATGGATGGGTGGGTGGGTGGATGGGTGGATGTATGGATGGATGGATGGATGGATGGGTGGGTAGATGGATGGATGGATGGATGGATGGATGGATCGATCGATGACCGGAGTGCCAGAGTTATGGGCATACTCATAAATCCCCATTCAAAGATAGGTAGATACATAAATAGATAGACAAATCCTCAAATAATAATGTATATATGATAATCACTGACATAACTGTGTGAAAATGACCATATAGGACACATCCGCATAGCGTACTTATCTGCACCTTTACTCATGATGCTGTTCAGCTTATATTGTTCAATGACACTATGGCAGAGGGGAGAATATTTCTACCATAGTGAAGCCATTTCCAGACCTGGGATGTGTCTCTGCAGCCTGATGGAGGCGGAATGAAGGATGGGTCGAGGCGGGGCCCGGGGTCATGTTCAGTGTTACGTGCTCTGTGTGTAATGGCTTTGCGGGAGGGGGCGCCAATAATCTTGGAGACATGAAATAGGTGCATGCAATTTTAAAAGTATATTATAGTATTTTAAAAAGTTTTGTAGTCTGCTGGAGAAAAAAGAAACAACCGATTCGAATGGTTTGACGTAACTTTTGAAAGGAGCAGCAGGAGCTCATCAAAGCTCAATGTAAAGTTCAAAGCGCTTCACCATCGCAGCGGTTTCGTTGTTTTAGTAGGTTTTATGAGTGGAGAACTATGAGTGGAGCTGTGGACTGGGGGCGTGTTAATTAGGTCTTTTGTCTGTGTTACGGTCAGTCTTTTATTTAAATTCCATGATAATGAAATAAATACATTTATATTACATTAGCCTTCCATCAGCCAGCTTTCCTGATTCAAGTGTCGGTTGTACACATTCGGCAGCCTGAGGCGCCTTTGATTCAAACAGACATTCAAGTGTATGTGTGTGTGTGTGTGTGTTTGTGTATGTGTGGGCGAAATGGAGAGTGTAACATTGTGGGAGTGCACATGTGGGTGTGTGCCTGTGAGCGCTTTCACGTGTGCATCATCGCCGTCTCGTTCCGAAAACCTTGGAAAAAGAAAACATGCATCGCTTTTAACGCATGTTAACCCTTACGAGTAATTACTGCTGTTTTGAAACCCATAGCAAATTGCATTTGCTTTTGAGTGATATTCGGTTATATTCGGCAATTAAAATACTCAAGAAAAAAAATAGACGCTAACCCCTTTTATGACTACATGCACCTCTGTGGGGAAGCAACTGTTTATTAAACTAAATGCTGTTCACCTTCCTCATTGGACAGCAGTGCACAGATCCCAGCGCAGAGTTTTCCAGAGTTTTTTTATGTCTTGTCCAATGAAACACTCTAGATAGGAATTCCCCAGGTACATGATGTACTACTTGGTTAATCATGCTCAACTGGAAATTTATACATCATGTTCAAATGATGTGACTGAGTTTGCGTCATGTTCCAGGATAAATTGTAATTGCAGTCAATTTATACTATAATGGACAAAACTATTGGGACGCCTACCCATTACACCTACATGGGCATTAATGACATTAATGACAATAATGAGATTTTGATATGGAGCTTGTCCCCCGGAGCATGTCATTGTCCAGAATATCTCGGTCAGCTGTAGTATAAAGATTGACCCCCGATGGAAACAAGGGGCCTAGCCCAAACCCAGGTGTGTCCCAATATTTTTGTCTATATGATATATATTCTGCATAGATAGGTCATATTGTTTTTTTGTACAAACCTATGAGAAACACAAGGCAAAAATTAAAAAGATGATTTTCTTTCTACCGATCAAGCTGATATCCCCAGTCACGAAGAAACACAAACGTCTGCTTGTTTCAAATCTGCCCTCTAGACAGAATTCCAGCGCTTGAATGGGGACCTCTGTGGTTTAACATAATGAGATTTTATTCCAAGTTTTTCTGGACCATTTGTCATGAAATGTTCACATAGTGTAAGGGTGGCTGACATTTGCAAGTGGTATGAAAAAAATAAATAAATAAAAAGCTGAAAAATAGAGCTATAGGTTTTTGATATGACAACAGCAATGTGTTTGTATGTGTGTGTATGTGTGTGTGTGTTGCAGAAGATTGATTGCCTGGTTGAAAATGGTCGTCTTGACTGACAGCTGTGAGAAGCTGGATCAGTAACCTCTAGCTCACCTCCTCCCTTCTATTCTTAGTGGTGTCAGGATGACTGACAGGTCAAGAGGAACAGGAAGGATGAGGATGACCTGGCCATGTGCTGGACACTGATATTTCTCTAGTGGAACCTGGCCAGCTCAGACTTAAAGTGATAAAACATTTACACACTTTTTTTCTTTGCTCAAATGAAGTCAATAAGCCAATAAATGTTTGACATTTGCTACTTTTCACTAGAGGTACAATCCTAGATCTTAGGCTCCTAATCTGTTTTTTTGGGGGTTTTTTTCTCAGTGCGTGATAAATAGTGTCTTTGTGCCAACAAAGTGAACATTAGAATAAATACAAACAAACAAGGGACTATTAAAATGTACCATGATTTGTTCTGTGTGTAAAAGTAGCTGATACTGTGTGAGCTGGAAAGGAGAACAAGTTCCAGGTTCCTCCTCGGTTCCTCCAGCCATTGTTTGCATTGCGAAACTCCATCAGCAGCTCCTGGTTTAATGTAATGAAGGCCTGATTGAGTCAAACCAGGTTTTTGATGAAACTACTGTAATACTGGTCTGCCAAAAGTAACACACTGATATAACATCGCTGTTTACTGTAGAATTTCATTTGTGCTTATTTTTGTTTTTTTTGTAGTAATGTTAAAATATAAAAAACACTCACAAGTAGCAGAGAAATTTTAAAACAGATTTTTACTACTGCATTGATTGTCTAGAATATGGACTGGGTTAAGAGTCAGTATTAATTGTCTTAATTACTAAGTTGAAGTTGTAAAATGTTAAATGTTTTGGGGCATAATCAAATTACTTGCAATTTAATTAATCACTGTAATGTGTGTTTGTGTCCTAAAACAGTTCCTGTGTTCTCCTTAGTACTGACTTATTAAATCCAGCACTGCCTAAAATAATCATTTTCCAATAGTGGATTGATTTCCAATAGAAATCTTGCAGAGCTTCACATCTTTTCTGCTCTAATACACCCAGTTGGACTCGTTAGCAAATGCTCTTTAGGAGTCGGCTCTGGTCTGTTAGAGCAGTGAGCAACACTTGAATTGGGAAGTTCTAGTATGATGTAAAACATTCATAACGTCCAATAACGAATTCTGTTTCTTGCAGCAGAGTAGACTGTTTGTTTACAATTACAGTCCAAAGGTCTCGCTGAGACCTGAAACAGGAATCTGGAACCGAACCTGTGTTCTCCTCACCAGCTCACACAGTATCAACTACTTTTACAAACAAAACAAATCTTGATACCTTTTACTGCTTTTTTGTTTGTTTGTATTTATTCTAATGTTCACTTTGCTGGCACAAAGAAATTTTGTCTTCTAAAAAACAGAATAGGAGCCTAAAACCTTTGTCTAGGACTGTACTTTGAGTGAAAAGTAGCAAATATATTAATATATGTGTACATGTAAACTTCAATAAGTGTATATATGTATGTACTAGGGGTGGAGCCGAATACAAATATGGTATTCGGAAAGGCACAAATAATGTGTTTTTACGAATACGGTAAACCCGCCCCCACACCCGGGTGGTTCGGGCTCTCGCCCTGCGATCAAAAAGTCATGGGTCGTTCCCCAATACCACTAGGCACCTCTGAGGTGCCCTGAGTGAGGTAACCGTCCTCACACACCGCTCCCCGGTACCGTCCCCACACACATTGCTCCCCACACACTGCTCTCCACACACTGCTCTCCACACACTGCTCCCCACACATTGCTCTCCACACATAGTGCTCCCCACACACTGCTCCCCACACACTGCTCTCCACACACACTGCTCTCCACACACTGCTCTCCACACACTGCTCCCCACACACAGCTCTCCACACACTGCTCCCCACACACTGCTCTCCAAAGACTGCTCCCCACACACTGCTCTCCACACACTGCTCTCCACACACTGCTCTCCACACAGTCCCCGGGCGGTGTGTTCATGGCTGCACGCTGCTTCACTTGGTGAGTGTGTTAAATGAAGAGGAGGATTTTCGTGCTGACCGATGTTTACTTTCACTTTTAGATACTCCGCTCCCCCCGCCCCCCCCGCCCCCCGGTACACGCTCAAGTTCAGGAGTGGATTGGGGGGGGGCGGACCGAGTTTGCGTGCTTAATTAAGAGTTTGACTCCAATACGAATACAAATACGAATATGAATATTTTTCCCCTTTCAACAAAAAATGTTTTTCCCCTTTCAACGATTTTCGAAAATTTTTCAAATAGTTTTTCGCATTGTGTTTTTGACAAAAAGTCACATCCCTAATATATGTGTGTGTGTGTGTGTGTGCATCTGCATGTGTGTGTGTGTGTGTGTGCGCAGGTACAGTGACAGGCTATAATGCACCAGATTAGTTCCACATTGTTAATTGCACATTATTAATACGCCCTCTAACCAATCACCAAACTGTGTAGAGTCTGATATCAGCATCAAGATCAGTTATAGTTGATTACTAATTATATGTTAATAATTACATGTACTAATTAGATGTTCATGTGAACTAAACAATATGAAAGAGTCGATCACAATATAGCAAGTTAACATTGTATGATAAGTGTTTTTTATAGGAGTTCTCCCATTTTTAATGTGAAGCAAAGTGTATTGGAATTGCAATATGTATTAATAGAATTGTTGTATTGTTTTGCTTTATCAATCAACCCTAGCTGTAATATCAGAACCAGAAAACTGTATTGATCCCAGAGGAAATTGCTTAACGACAAAGGAAATGTAGAGATAACTCTCTCAGCCCACGTGGTTAAAGAGGGAAAGGTTACTAATACTGAATGTACTGAAACAGCTGCTGAAAACAAAGCAAGGAAGTTTAAAAACAGTAAAATATGATGATGAGACAGGGAGCAATCATAACATACTTTTGCAGCAGGCTCGGAGATTTAGACTGAACAACCGCTGCTGGGTATAATAACACTTCAATCTTCAGAGATTCTGAAATTATTAACAAGATGCCATATTATGATTTATCACACAGACTTCGTATTTTCTCTGTTTTAAGAAATTATAAGCGTGATACTTTGGGACAGTCCAGCTTGCAAAAGGCAACAAAATTCCATGCATGTCCACACAAATTTATCACTGACTTTGCCTGAAAGAAATCAAAGTTCTGAAGCCAAAATAAACATACCTTACATACCGAACATTGACGATTAGGCCCGGATACTGTAATGAAGTAGACTTAGACCTCGCTTTTAAATATTTATTGAATGATTCAGCAGCAAAACTGCAGCATTCAAAGTAAAAATGTGCTGGGACCTTTCCAGAGTGTGGCAGCTCATATAAGCTGTACACTGATTAAAATAAAACACTTAATGGTTCCCACAGACATCTGCATTCTAATCGTGGGAAACAGCCTTTTTTCAATACCGTGCACATGGACTTAAATCAATGTCAAACTGAATAGATTCCTCCTCCTCCTCTCCTGGTTTAGACCGAGTGTTCCTAACTGTCGCTGTTCAAGCTTTTCTGTAAAAAAAACAAAACAAAAAACGAATACACTGCAATTTTGGAAATTAGAAATAGCAACAATAATAGCATGCTCTCATGTAGTTTCTTGTGAGTTTAGGCGTAGTTGCTGTCTGGCGCATTGTGGTTTTTGTGTGAGTAAAACACATTAGAGTGAAAATTGGAGGGTCCCTACAGGCCATCATGGTTATTAAGAGAAATTTCTCTTTTGTTACCAGCCAATTACATCGATCCTTCAATAATCAAGAGCTGCCGTACCCTCCCTGGGAGACGAGAACATCATGAGTAGAAATGGTGATAAAATTGTGGCAGTCATTGTGTAGGTGTCATATATGTGTCTGCAGTGTTGAATGGCGTATAGATGGATGTTTGAAGTGATATAGTGGGATTTTTCTGTGCAAAAAGAGTTTTCTCCTGGATCAAAAGCCATGCCTAAACTTGTTTACGGTGACCTGTAGGTGACCCTAAATGCCTGATGATATATACCTCCAATCCCTCTGGGGATCAAAACCAGAGCTTAGACATTTAAACCTGCATCCTGGTGCAATAACCTACCATTGCCCACAGCATCCAGAAAAATCCAATTGAAGAACATTTCTCCTTTTTCTACAAGCACATGGAACCACACCGTTTCCAAACAAATGATTTTCAAGAACAAACGAAGCAAGACAAATCTTAGCTGCTCGACGGCAAGGCTAAAAGGGGGCCACAGCTGTGCTGGCAGCATTGCTACTTTCTGATTGGTCAGAATGTCATCATAACATGGACAGTGGCCGTTGTTTTTAACTGTCCACAAAAACAACAATTAAGAAACAAACTAACAACTGGGAAGTTGTCAAAATAAGAGTGTCTGTTTGTGCTGAAGATACATTTCAGTGGGAGTTTTCCTATGACTCTAATATATTTACTTTTAACGCTGTGAGAAACATGAAGGTGATCTGGAAGTTGCCTGGGTTATAACAAATTATCTGGGTTCGGTTTTCATCGTAGGGAAAAAGAACACAGAGAAAAAATCTAAACTCAAACAAGACTGTAAATTAGCATAGCACACAATAACAAAATAACAGAAAAACTTTCCGCCGATTCGACTCCTTGGACGTGTTTTTGGCATGTGATGCAAATTCTGTGCCATCGCAGGACAGTTTCTAAACTGTATAAAGATACAACTTTGTATCTATCTAAAGATACAACATGGTTCTTGTCTACCTGTGGAATAGTACCTCTTGTAGGTCAGGGGTTCACCAGCAAGGATGTGCAAATTTTCAGACAAATTTAAATGTAATTTACAGGTTTTCAGTTTACAATGAACAAATGAAAGACTTGGAAAGACTGGATAGAGCACTAATGCTAGCTAGAAAGACAGAAATTTAGAAGAGTACTTTTATTACTCAGAAGAATCATTAAAGCCTTTAAGAATAGTGACTGGTCTATAGTGGGTTCAGTATTCAAATCCTGGCACCTGGTATAGTTAAGCTCACCCATAAACACCCTCGGTCATCAATCCCAGTCGTGAAGGGCCAGAGTCTGGTGGTGATTTAGAGATCTCCCTGCTCACATACACCAGATATAACTCCTCCGGGACCAGAATTGATGGCCCATGTTCTAGAGGCTCCCAGCAAGCACACAGCCCAAGCCCAGGGATCCTTGGTGTTTACTGCAGAAGAGAAATGTTGCATTGGTCCTTTTTGGCCTCAGGTCATAACATAACCTAAGCATTTCTGTGCTGAGTAAGTAAGCCTGATATTAATTCAATACACTGACCCAGAGGAGCAGGCCCGGTCTTCAGTTCAGCCCCGTGACCTCCATATGCAGAGTAGGTACCTATTCAGTAGGGACGCTGTGCTAATGTGCCAGGTCTGTAATCTCAGCTTTAGCTCCACACTTCCTTCATCTTTAAAAGAAGCCAAATTAATAATTCACAAAATCCATTGTTTTACATCCATCGATTTATCGAACCCAAGCACTTCATGTTTCAAAAGAAAGGGAATGGACCCATGTTTCCTTTTTTTTTCAGTAGTAATTTACATGAAGCATCAGTATTTTCCACAATAACTGCATTTACAGAAAGAGAAATAAGAACAAGCAATTCGTAAAAGACAATATTTCATCCATTTTTTTAATGCTTGACAAAACAAAATCTACATTTACTCATTAAATAAACATGCCAAGTAAGCAAGTTAATTGTAGGGAATGCCCAGAACCAGTACATGATGCGTGGTTTTATCTCTCAATACAGATGCTATTGAATTTATGTGGAAAAATCGCTATTATGGCCTTAGGTTTATGTGAATAAAAGTGTTTTAGCAAGCTTTATTTATTTAACTCCTAGCGGGTGCAATTTCATGTTTCATTTGTGCTTAATGATGATATATAGCCGTTTGTTGTCCCCTGGCAGTTGTCCAAGTTTTAGCTAGTTTTCTTTGTATTTACATACATATGCATACGTTTGCTAAGTTCCTTTTGAATTTTCATGCATTACATACTCATGTGCTTATTATGATACATAATCATGGCACATTTTCTGGGCCGGATTGTTTGCATTTCTCATCCACATTTTTCTCTTAACGTAAACATGCTCATTACTTGCTGTAGTCTTTTAGAAAAGTTTGAAAGCCCAGGTCAAATTATGTTTTGCTTATTTTCTGTGTGAAAAGAAGTATGGAAAACACATTTTACAGTATGAAAAAGTGCTGGTATACGTTCATTGTACCAGTTCCTTATATTTAAAATACAATGGAATATTCAGTATAGTGAAATGTTTACATTAGTTCATCACATAAATTTCCTTTTTGCTGTAATTCATGAATACCTCATCTGGAACTGATCAAAATTCTCACCGCATCAGGCTTGGATGTCGCTTGCATTTTTCCTGAAACTGATGCTACACCACCAAACCAAATTTCAATCACTCAGTAGCGACAGAAATACAATCAAGCTTTCTTTGGCAACTCTCTGGACTACTTGCACGTTCTGGACACAAGAAAGCCTTTTAGATAAGGCCTGTACATTTGTTTGCGTGTAGACAGTATGTGGGGGCTGTTCCATTTCCCCCACTACCAGGCTACAGGGTCTTGCCTTGATGGGACTGAAAACAGACTTCTTTAGCTCTCGATCTCTTTCCAGACCCATTCAGTGGTGAAGAGGCCACAGCTTTTAGTGGTCATTACCTGAAAAAGCTCTTGGTCCTCATCCTCTAACAGCTCCTCTAAGGCTGACTTCTTGTAAGATGGAGTCTGAAAAATACATAAAAGTAGTGTTTACACAAACATGCTTCAAAAAAATGCATCCATTGGCCAGTCGATTTTTCCTGGCTCATCCTCGGCATCTCGAACGTCTTCCAGTGGAAGCTGTTTACAAAATTTCACACAGAAAAAGCAATACTGATGCTTTCTCCAGCCAGTCCCAGACATCAGCAACAGCACAGACAAGCCTGCCTTTGAAGTGAGGGTCTATCAAAGTGGGCTCCTGGAGGAAATGTCCTTTAATTGGCCTTGGTCTTCTGGCCCTTGTCCACAGGTATACAGGAACTGTTCAGTACCTAAACCAGACATTGTATCACACTTTGATGTTCCAGTGTATCTCAGTCCAGTTTGTAACTCAGTTCTCTCCCGCTGTTTATGTCCAGTCATACCAAAAGTTGGAGTTGAACTTGGGGTTTTGTTTTTTTTTTTGGGCGTGGGACTTTTATTTTGAAATAATGAGTGTATGCCTGTGTCTTATGCCACTGTGTCAACTGTGTTGTGTTTTAGTTTAAGTGATTAGGGATTTTTATTGGTTCTTGTCTGTGTGTTTTGTACTTAAGTTCTTTGAGTTAATGTTTTCATTTTCGGATCAACCCACACTCTTACCTACACGATCCTGGCCCCTGATATCTCTTATGTGTAATGTTTTGAGTTGGAAAAGCCCTCGAGCCTCTTTGGCTTCTGGAGTATGTCTTTATGTTATTAAAACCATCAAAAGAACCTGCACACGTGCCTTGCCTCACACCCTGTGCACCACCCGATGTGACAACTGCAATTTGACATGGAAAACTCACACTTTAATGTATCTTCTGCTCAAACAGACAGTCGTGCTTGTTCTTTGTTGACTTCCCAGTTGTTAGTTTGAATCTTCATTGATTTCGTTTGTATGGACAGTAACAAGAGCCCTTTTTCCAAGTTTGTCTGTTGTCATGACAACATTTTGACCAATCAAAAAGCAGTGATGCAGTCAGTTCAGGCCCACTTGCAGCCCTGCCGTAGAGCAGCTTGGGTTCAGCTCGGGTTCAGATTGCTATATTTGTAATGGAAAAACATTAGTTCGTGGTATGGCATGGTTTCTTGTTGCAGTGGAAAAGTGCCATTTGTAAACATTTGCTTTGAATGGAAATGGAAAATTACCTGGTATCATTTTTCCAGATCGCCTCAGACCTTCTCTTTCAGAGCACTGATGAATGGGTGTCCTCTTCATCTGCACTGAAATGAACCTCCAGCTTAGTCAGGATGGAAAGAATTTGACCATAAGTGGAGGACACATAAGGGGATACACAGAGGGTACAACAACTAATGATGTTTACAACATGCTCTGTGTTTAGGAAGGCATAGTCAGCAAGACTTTCCATTTCCTGGAAAAAAGAGAGATTTGTAGATACGAATGTATCAACTATGAACTTATACTGCTCCTCTTATTAATCACTTGTCTTTCTCCATTGGCTTCCTGAGTCCATGGTTGAATGAAGCTGCCTGGGTGGATGTGTATGACTTTAAAAAATTCTCCAGCAGTTCTCTGACATTCAGAATCAGATCTGAAACACAAATACACATTTTGAGTTGCAGTCTACAATCACCTATAATGTAATGCAAGGGCTGCAAAGTGAAGCATGTTACTGTCTGCTAGTTAAAGTCCAGTGCAGTAGTCTTAGGCAACTGCAAAAATAAAAATTCTAAACTGCTTGGATGAGCAGTGAGTGTGTTTTCACATTAAATGTTACTAAACAGTGTCTATGTTCAATATATCAGTGAGTTCTTGTGGAAGTTCCATATTACTGTAGTTTTCATCAGAAACCTGGTTTTACTCAATCAGTCCTTCATTAAATTAAATCAGGAGCTGCTGGAGGAACTGAGGAGAAATCTGGAACCGAGCCTGTGTTCTCCTCGCTAGCTCACACAGTATCAACTACTTTTACAAACAGAACATGTCTTGGCCTAAGACACAGTACTGTACATTCAAAATTTAAAGTTAATGTCACATTGCTCACCTAAGAAAAAGCTGCGGTTGGAATCATCAGTGCTCTCCATGCTGCCAGTATTGTCTCCTCATCACTGGGACAGGACTCCCACACTGCTGGCTGATGTGTTTGGCATGGGGTCCCGCAAGCTGTCGAACACGGTGCCTCCCCTGCGTTAGACTGTTTAGCTTTAGGCATTTTAACTGAGCTGACAGTAGCTGGTAGTTACCACTAGGTGCCTGCTGCCATCAGAGCGAGAGTAAGAACGACTAGCAGTGGAGTGTGACATCAAGTGAAGCTTCCTTTGCCTGTGACGTCTTTTATGAAGCCCTGGGGGGCAATAAATGAGGCTGGATTAGATACCATTTGATAAAGAGTGATTTCGTTTCCCAACCCTACCGAGCACACAGCCTTGTTTACAGTATTATAATTGCCAAGGCATATATCGAGCTCAGCAAACAATGCGACAGCCCTTGTTAAGAACCCAAATTATAATGTCTGAACATGCTGGCACATAATTTCTCATTCTACCTTTATTACATCTCTAATTAATTTAGTGCACCCTCTAATTAAAAAAAAAAAAAACAAGCATCCTCAGATTTGGACCTTAGTCACAATTTTTTTACACGGTTTTTAAAATGGACTCGAAGCTGACTGTGGCGTCTTTGGCTGGAAAGTAAGAATGTGCACTGCTCTTTTTTTAATAAATGCTGCAGCACCGCTAATAAATGCCACTGTATTATTTTAATATATATCTTCCTTTATCCCAGGCCTCTGGGAGTAAGTCTGAGCATCAAGAGCTTTGTTTTCCTTTCGAGTTTATTTCCAGGGCTCACGAAAGTGACAAGCAAAGGGTTTTAAATAGACGCGGTGGGGAGTATGATCTCCCAAAACGCGCAGAATGCGGATGCAAAGCGTACACAGTGTCGTGGAGAAAACTTGAGCTTCTGGGGTAATCCATAATACAACTATACAACAGGAAATTACAGGTGGTTTCCTTTATTTTGCCAGAAAAAAAGCAAACGACACCCAGCCAGTCTGTGGAAAAACCCAACTGGGGCGCCCTTATTTATACACCTCCTGGGTTCACACCCATACGGTTGTGAAAACAATCATCCAATCAATACATAGAGCTACATTTCTACCATCAATCAGGGGCGTATCAAGCTCTCCAAAAGTGGGGGTGTTCTGGGATGAGGAAGCCAAGTTATAAATACAATTTAAACAATTTAATACAGTTTAATCTGACAAAAGTGTGTGTGTGTGGGGGGGTGGGGGGGTGGGGGGGGGTAGGGCATGTCTATATAAAGCAATTCCTTAAAAGTAAAGGAGAAACAAAAATAAAGAACACCATAAAATATTTTGCGTATACACAGGAAACGCCATGCACTACATATAATGAGTTTGACTGCACACATGGCCTTCAGGGAGTACAAGGACAAGAGTGTACAAAATCTGCTATAACAGCTATATTGACTGCACTTATGCTCCAAATCAGATCTGATGGTAAAGGTGTGTGAGTGTGATCTCTAGTTAGCTCCAGCTGTAATTTAATTTAGAGATACGACAGCAAAAAAATGCTCCAAAACCCACATAAAAGACTTTCAGGACACCAGGCGGGCAAGTAGGGCCTCACAGCTAATCACATTTTAACTGTGATCCCATTTTTTTATCTCTTCAATTAATTAAACACAATCAATCCCAATACTGGCACAGGTGCAGCCAAAGTTAATTAAGTAATTTTGTTCATTGATTCTATTTTATTTTATTTAGTGCAACAAGTCGTGCCATGCTGACAGACTTAGTTGGTTATGGAAAATCTGGGCATATGATAAATAGTTATATTTTCGCATCAGTTTTTTGAGTATTTGAGTAAATAAAGCAGAATTCTTTTCTACTCTGTTTTATTCTATTCTATTCTATTCTATTCTAAAGGATCATTATAATGATTTTAATGATTTTAATATTATTGTTGACATTTGTGCTACTGATTCCATTGTTGTTTTAGGTTTTTTTTTCTAAAAATAAATGTGTTTCTATTTCCATTCTTTGCAAAAATGGAGTAAAATGTTTTTGGCTGGAAAGGGGAACAATCCCTGTAAGTTTAAAGGTCAAGTTTCCCAAAACATTTGTCCATATTGTCCATATTCTGTACAGGATATACATAGATATGACATGAGCACTTTAAGGCTTAAAATTTATTGCTGGACTTGAAATTTCACGTTTATCCATAACCCCCCGAATACCTTCAGCCATTTAGTGTCTACTTATCGGTTTGCTGTGGCACTAGACAACCAAGCGACAGGGAGGTGCGCTACAGGAACATTTTGAGAGACCAGTATTAAGAAGATAAAAATTCTGGCCACCAATATGATTGTAATATGTTTTAGTTATGTTTATGAGTTGTGGTACAAAGTGGTATCTTGGAAATGTAGATGTTTAATCTTTGGGAAGCTTAGGAAGTCTTTAATAATAGTCTTTAATAAATTGGATGTAAAATACATGCTTGTAAACAGATGCATATTAAAATGCGGCTTCCTCTCTTTGCTGTGCTTTTTCCGAGCCGTGGCTCTACCGCCTGTTTCCTGACATTGAGAACTTACAGTGCTCGTGTTGGGGTTCACCTTTGGGCCCGGGGGGTGTGTAGGTGCCACTTTTATCAGCTTGCTGTATCTCATCCGAAAGGCGAATGCGGCCGCGGCCATTTTTTATCGTTCCCCAGCGCTGCGATAATGTCATTAATCTCAGTGGTCCCTGAGCCCGAGGTGTTCTTTCGCACGTTAGAGCAAACGTCATTAGTCATCGTCACACATACGCGCTCACCTGGCTCCACACACACATGTAAACAACACACACACACACTGATAAGATGGCATTAACACGTGAGAAGTGCCTCATTTTCAATGCGGCCTGCTATACATGGTCCTCCAACCCAGAACTGGTGTATTTTCTGTGTGTGTGTGTGCGCGTGCGTGTGTGTGTGTGTGTGTGTTTCGGAGGTGTGAATAAGTGAGAAGGAAAGTGTGAAAGAGAAATAAGAAGGAAGGAAAATAGACCGAAAGAGAATAGGGGAAACCTCTCAAAGCGAAAACACAAACCAAACGCCGCAGAATCTGTAGACATTTTGCAAAACCGCCTCTGAAATCAATCCTCAAGGAGCATCTTTCAAACGTACAAATACACAAGCAGAACAAACTTACACCATTCAAATCAACCTTAAGAGATTAACAGAGCCGGTCGCCTACCAGAATCCTCTAAGAGAACTGCCAGATACGCTCCCCACTCTGAACAAACTGTCATGACAGCGCTCGAATACAGAGCGACCGGAAAACAGCACGACTGAAATGCGGAGCAGTTTTTTAAATGACAGATTAATAAAAGTGGAGGGAAGTTGGCTGCCCACAGTCTTTCTTAATAACCCTTGCGAGGTTGGACAGACTCTGCAAAACATTGGTGAAAGTCCTGGGAGACGCTGCTGTGCAGTAAATAAAGTTTTTTTTAAACTATTGTTTTCCATATAGCCATTGTTGCCATTGTTGTTTAGAGATTTCTCTAAAAGAAATGAAGTCAGTGGCAGTAAAAATGACTTCTAAAAAAGCTTAGACTATTTATGTCTACAAAAATGTGTTTATCTTTGCATTATTTGTTTACGTTTTTGATTATGTGGTGGTTAAACGTGGTCATGTAGAAGTTTAGACTTTAGGAAGTTGAAGAAATCTTGGTGGTCTGTAATAAACTTGATGTTAAATGCAAGCTTGTAAAGAGAACCATTAAAATTTAAGGACAATTTACATATTACACCAGCTGGTTAGCTGACCATTCTTACACAGGGTGGGTTTAGTGTGGTTTCACAATTAAAATAAATGATTAATTTCAAAAGTGAGCAATCCTGATGAACTTAAAATGTTATAAAGTAGGTCAGAAAAATGAATATTTTCTACATTTGCTAACTCACTATTTGAGGTTAATTTGTTGTGAACTTGATAGTTTTTGTCAACCAATTTTAAGGTAAACTGTTGTATTAATTATTATAGACATGTTATTCACCCAAAAGGGCTATTTTTCAGGAAACCCAAAAAACGATGTATGTTCTAAATAAATGAATACAGTGTCATCAAAATTGGTGTAACTATTTTCAACACTTTTCATTGGTTAATAACTATTACGTTTTACAGACCCACGTGGAGACTGACCAATAGTATCAATTTATGAACAAAAACAACGAAAAAATGTGGAGTTACAAGGTTTACACTAGAAATATAT
>JBBMFX010567946.1:0-15123 GCA_037832545.1 Rhabdalestes septentrionalis | reverse complement strand
ACACACACACGTATATATGTACACAAAAACGTGCAGCCCCATCCTATTTACAATAAATCTCATTCGTGATCACCACATTGCTACTGCTGTTGTGTTGTTAGCACTAATGTGTGCTGTAAAATTATGTGCAGACAACAAAACCTCCAAAGAGCTCCACATACTATCACGTGATGGGAAACGGACACAAGTACTCAAGCAGGTACACGTAGTGCTGTATTCAGGTTACCTGTCACGGTTGGGGGGGTAAGCCTCCAATCGCGAACTACCTCTCTCCTCCATACCTGGGAGGAGACGGAGGGTGATGCAGCCAGACAGCATGCAGGGTGAAAACAAAGGACTTTATTAAAGAAACAAAAACCGGCACGTGGGCCGTCAGGTCAAAATACATACAAGACTGAGACAGGAACACAGACAGGGTCAGGGATATGAGGCGAAGCAAAACTAAAGCAAAGTGACAAAGGACTGACTTAAATACACGGACTAACAAGACTGAAACAAGACACAGGTGTAACTCATAATAAGCTAAAATGCTAACACGGACAGAGACAGAACACGTGATCAAAACAAACTGAGCGGGCTTCAAAACAAAAGACACGGAAACACAGAGGGCAGGACAGACACATAAACAGAAATCAAAAACCCCCAAACAGAGTAAAAAAAACCCACTTAAACTAAAGAACAGCGACCCTAACGGTCACCGTGACATTACCGCACCGTTCTGTCCCACTGTAAAGAGGAAAATAGCTGTAACAGTCTGCAGGTTTTGAAAAATGACATAATATTCGACCCCATGCGGAATGTCACTCTGTCCAAAGTGAGTAAAATCCAGAGGGGTGGGGGATCAAACTATACTTCCAGTTCAATAATGTGCAAAACTTTTCAAAGACAGAAACAAATCAGAGACTGCATTTCAGATGGCTATTACTGCAAAGAGCCATGAAAAACATGAAAAAATGAAGACCAATTGATTCAGATTTTTCCAGAGTCTGGACTAAATAGACCTTTCAAAGGTGATTCACCATTATCACTATGTAGAGTGCTTTTCGGTGTACCTACATGGAGTTCAGTGGGCAATTTAGGAAAACATTCTAAAGTATTATGGGAGGAAATTTCTTCAACGTCTGTTCACTAGAGTGCATCACACCCATGAATTAGTCTTTTTTTTCATATTTGCAGCTATGGTGTCCTGGAGCAGTGGAACTGTCACCTCTGAAGGTGCTGTGGTGGAAACATCAAGTCACGTTTATCCCAACACAACAGCATCACACTCAGACAGATCAACAATCAGGGTAAAAAAGTGGGGAGTCATTATAATGAAACGTTTAATACAGGGGTTGATGTAAGTGGTACGCAGAAGATCATTTTTAATTCTTATGTGTACCAATTCATTCATGTAGGTACTCATTTGAATACCACAATTATTAATATTAATACATAGGCAGGGGTTGACATAATATTTTGCATACTATGTCAACCCCTGCCTATGTATTAATAATGCTTTTGCACTTGACAGATAAATACTAGAGATAAATCTATTTTTCTCTCTATTTCTATGATACTTAATTGAATTTCAGCATAGACTTGATGTTTGAAAAGAATAATTTGCCATGTAGGTTTATGAGTTTTTTGTGAGTCACAAAACTATAATTTGTAAATTATTGGAACTTTGCATGAACCATTTGTATGTAATTCACAGCTTGTTCAACCCAGACAAGCAACGAGCTGGTGTGTAAGCAGACAAATGAGCTCTGTCCAGTTTTCCCTCCAATTTAGATCTCTACCTCACAGCAGAATGCTTCTAAACTGCTAGTTATTCCACAGTATCCTCTAAATTATAGGAGTACAGCCCCTAGGGGTAATTATAGGGGTGATTTGACAGGGGCACACAAATTGTACTGTCATTTCAGAACTGAAGACTGATTGAAATGATTAATTTGAGACAAAAAAACAATGTTGTTTTTTTTTTTTGTAGCATCAGATCATGCTAGTTATATTGTGTTATTAATTGCGCAATGCACACTGAGGCGATACATGACTTAAAATGCATATCTGGTATGCTATAAATTGGCAGGTCCTTGCATTTGCATTCACATTCTCCTGGTACCTCTATTGCTTGACTTGCTATTTGTACATCTAAGGGTTAAATACTTAGCCGCCATAAGCTTGGTACTGAAGAGCCACACTGTGTCTCTACCTGAAAAAAGTGCTGGTACATTATAGGATATATCTTGTCTGCAGTGTTATCATTGCAATCATAATACTTGTGTTGTGTAGGGCGAACAAAGCAAAATTCTTTCTCTATATTTAACCTTATCCCCCAAGTGAAGCAGGGGGCTGCCGCCAGTGAAGGGTGCCCTGGGAGCAGTGTGTGAGGACGGGACCTTGATAAGGGTACATCAGGGGTCACACTAGCAGTTGGGATTCAAACCCAAAACCTTCTGAGTGCAAGCCGAGTGCCCTAACCACTAGACCCCATGTACATGTACATAAATGTATAAATTTTTTCATATGTTAAGATAGTAAGCTTAAGATGATTGTAGGTGTAAAGTGAATGAAGAAGGAAAATCAAAATCCCGTGTTGAAGTTGGTGAGCATATTGGTGTTCATGCCAAACCACCTCAGTAGCCGTAAGAAGAGTAATTGTCTTGCTGCAGAGCAATATCTATAAATGCTTTGTCCCTCACAACAGAAATATCCAGACTTATTATAACTTACCCATTGAAGCTTAAATTACACCATGGCTCACTCCAGTTACACAGAGAAGATGCGGAGTACGGTTTTGTAGTGTTGTCTATTTTATGTTATGTAGTCTGTCAGTTAAGTTAGTTCAGGGCATGAATGTAAAGTTGATTCCCAAATTGCTCATTGAAGAGGTAAGTGTTTGTTGGAGAAGTGGGTTATCAATCGTCATTTGAAGACCACGAGAATCTCAGCAATTCTAACAGTCAGGTGCTCTTTGTACCCCTTAGGTGCCAAAGGTGAGAAGAATGTTGATACATATTATTTTTATCTTTGAGCAGAGGAGGGTAAAGTCGGGCTGTGCTTGATACTCATAGAGGATGAGCTGTTGCCTGTGGTCTGATCTGTACTGATAGGTAAGAAGGAGCTGGACCAACTCAGGGTTTGTAAGAATTTATGGGGGCTTATTGACCTGAATAGGTTAAATGAACTCGAAATGTTATCACCCCAACATTCAGCCGAGAGAAGAATCTCATGTCTTTGAACTAACCCTGGATCATTTCGATATTTCTGCTGTTTAATGGCTTCCCTCTTTGCCTCTTACAACTCTGCAGGACAGCATGGAAAGGGAAGAACCACGGCGTGTCCCTGCCGTTTGTTCTCATTCCCTTTTCCTGCCGCTCCTTTATGCTCAGCTTGCTCCAGCACTGAAGTAATTACAATTCACATCTTTTCCAAAAGCCCGCACTGTAAAATTCAATCAGCAGTCAAGCAAGATTTCAATTCCCAGCCCCCGTATGTCGAAGCAGCAGAGCACAGGCAATTGATTTAATTGTTAACCGGGCACATTTCTGACTGTCTCGGACATTTCACCACACCACCCCCTTTGAAAAATGAAACAGTATACACAATATGCCCACTATAAGCACACTAAAACTTTGTAGAGACCTGTTCATCTGTTTCTTCTGGAATTAAATATATTATATAGGACCCCTTGGCTACAGGATCGTCTCTACTTTTCTGGGCACAACTTAAGACAGATGTTGGAGCAATGCTGTGAGATATTGATTGCTTTCAACCATAGAAACATTAATTAATAATGATGCTGAATGTTTAGTTTTGTATCACAAGTACTCCAGATCATCCCAGACATTTTGCATGGAGCAACATCACTTCAGAGGTGACAGTTCCACTGCTCCACAACACAATGCTGAGGTGTTTTATACCTCTCTAGCTGACTCTTGGCATGGGACATTTTGACCTTAGGCTCACAAAGTGCTGCTCCAGAATGTACGATTCCACTGGGTGTGTTTTCAATGAAGAATATAAAAGCACAAGTTTGACTAATAACTATATTTTGGCACATATAGAATATTTAGCATGTAAAGACCCTAAACATTATGCACTGACAAATTCAGGAGAGTTCTTGCACAGTGCTGGGCACCATTTTTTACTGAAGTAATTAAAAGCCCATATTTCATTCTGGCTGCTCATTATTTTAACAGGAAGTTGAATGATGCAGAAAGTGCATGACAGGCTGCTTCATTCATCTTCCAGATGTAAGGAGCTGATTGCTGGATTATTTTTGATTGTCATGACATTGTAATTCCAATGATCACTGTGTGAATTTGTGGGTGTAGCAATTATAAAAATATGGATACAGGTTCGGAACAGTTTAGTTATAACTAGAACAGTTTTGCTTTCAAGTGAAAAGAAATGTGTTGTATTTTTCATGCTATTAAATTGTCCTGTTGCTTTTAATCCTTTCACACTGTGCCCTAGTTTGTGATCTCTCTTAATTATTCAGCCCTAAATTACAAATTTGTATTTAAAAAAATGCCAGTTTGTTATAATAAATGACGTCAAACTTGTTAAAATTTCATACACACACAAGTTTTGCAATACTTAATGTTTAGCTGGTCTACAGTGTTTTAATCTGGAATCCTTTATTTCCTGCATTTGTGTTTATTTTTTTCATTCATGTTCACTTTGGTGTCGATTTATGTTCCAGAAAAATGTCTGCATTCATTTTTTTTAAATTGTCTTTAGAAAGATACTTAAAATCTGCTGTTTTCATTTCCATTGTTTCAAGCTGGATATATTTAAATGACTTCTGCTCAGATTGGATGTTTTATTTTGCGCTTCATTTAAAGAGCGGCTTGAGCTGAAATGCTCTTTTTTTATTATTATTAAAGAAATGGAAATTTAAGTTTCTCCTCTGACTGTGATCATTATATAATTTGTCTCTTGTGACTTCACAAAGACACAGAAATCAAAACAGATTGGTTTTGGAGCCCAGATTGGTTTTGGATTTTCCATAAAATGAACCCCAATGTCTCGCAATTATGTCTCAGATGTAAGGCATACAGAGGATCGATGATCCATGTATTTTGGGACTGCGCTAGTCTGAGACATTTTTGGAATAAGAGACATACCTTTTCAGAAAAGACATTGGGCATGACACATGTGATACACCTCTGTGGCATAGACATGGGTTCCAAGATGGACTCTGTCTCTTCTAAAAGAATCAGTGTGATCCTCTATACAGCAAAGAAGTGGATTTTGTCAAATTGGAATAAGCAAAAGCCTGCGACATTCAAACTGTTCACCCAACTGTTAATAGAGATTACTTCTCTAAAACAATTGACATACTGCTTAAAAGATTAAACAGATTTATTTGTTAAAATATGGCAGCCCTTCTTAAATCTACTGGAACCCTCTTTAAATCAACTGTATTATTCAAATGACTTGTACCATTATCTCTGTTAGTATCTCTGTCAATCTCTCATTTTGAACTATACGTTAATTTAAAGAACAGTTTTTATTTAAATTTAAAGGGTGGGGGGAGTGATATAAAGGAAAAAAAAGAAAAAAAAAGATATTGGATGGATTGTACTGACTAAGTAGTGAATGTAACCTTTTACAACTATCGTACATCACACACAGACTTTTTAAACTGGAAACATTCAGTTTTGGCCCTTTATTGCTCTGAACATCCACAACCATCTCGCATTACATTCTCAGCATTGCATTCTGATCCGGCCATAAGGGAACTTATGTATAATAGAACCAATTCAGTGATGTAGAACTGTTCATCATTTACATTCATTATGTTAAATGGCTCATTATGTTGAATCATGTTTCAGGATGATTTTAAACGACTCCTCCTGACAATGGAGGGCTGGTATATGTCGGTGATCAAAAATGCTTCTCATGGACATCAGTGTTGTTTATCTTTCCACTTGAGGCAAAACATGATCTCACAAAATCACATTTATAGCAGCAGCACAGACATGCTCACTGAGTACTGCAGCACAAAACTGTAAATATAAAACATTGTGCAGCCTGGAGGGAAATTGTTTTGTTGTTTTTTTATTTGCCTGTTATTATTTTCCCATCATATGATCCTCACCTGCAGAATAGCAGTGTGCTTTGCCCTGAGATTAATGGATTGTTTTTACTCTGATCTGCATACTTATTCATTTGGGATGTTTTGACTCGGACATTTTAAGTAGCCTTAATGGGTAGCACTCGTGAACAATTACTCTTTGTCCCCGAGAGGAGTGTGGAGGGCATCCGAACACACTCATTTAAAGGACAATATCCGCTGCAGCCATTTTTATCCAAGACCGTGTAGACTGTCAAAACTTTATTATGGTAATTTAACCTCCGTCTGTGTCTCTCACCCTCAAATAAAGCCGTTTTCCTGATTCGTTTGCAGAATAGGGGGTGTCAAGTAAGGTCTCACATTTACACACTTCACTAACTTTTCCATGGCAACCGTCTGATCTTTGACTGCATTGTGATTTTGCTTCTTATTGTTTCCATTTTCATGATTCAATAATTCAGTATTATGAGGAACTACTGAAATAAATAACATGTGAGCTTATTCACAAGTAATGGTATTACCAATTGTTTATGCATTGGTTAGAAACGTGTGAATGTCAACCTGATAGAAGTTTTGTTTATGAATAAACAACTAATGGTCAAATCAAGTGCTTTAGCTGTGGTCTGCCAGTGGGCTTAGGTGGTACTAGTAGGAGGCTACTGGCTATCACAGTATTAGTAGAAAGTACTTTGTACAGTCCATATTACCAAACATCATTTTGAATAAAGCTAATATTTGCAGTGATTGATAATTATTTGGAAAAGTAAAACATTTGGGTCAGGCTTGTTGACTGGACTGGAAAAATGCAGGACAGCGAAGAACAACTTGATTTTTATCGCATAGGATTCATCCATCATAGATAAACAAATGGAAATGGTTATGATATTTGTACATCGTGTTGTGGTATTTTCTGAGGGTTATATTTGTTTGCAATCTGGTCTGTTAAAACACCCCATGTACCATGAAAGACGGAGATGCAAACGATTGGAAAAACTTTGTATAAACCATGAACCAGTCATCAGGAGATCACGATTTTCCCAAAGTGCCTTACTGCAGCAATTGTCCCGTTTTGAGAAAAATGCAGTGATGTTGGACTTTAGCCTCCGTGCATCATATAATACTGAAGGTGTAACTAACACTTGGACATGGCTGAAATTGAGTAGAAAAAAATATGAACCCAGTAAACATTAGATATCTTATGGATGCGCAGATCAGGTTTATATTGCGTCCGTCAGTCCAAGACCAATTCTGGGCACCTACAGGATGTGCAAACTTGATAAATTTTTTTGACGTCATTGGGACGTCTAACACAGGTTCAGATAATTTATGTTATCCATGAATATTAAATTTATTTTTTAAATAATGATAAATCTCAACATTGTTGTTAATATTATTAATGAATATGAACATATTGTAGCGAGCACCACGGAAGGACCTGAACTCCCATTAGGCTCTGCGATGGAATTGGGGTAAATACCTGATGTGTTTAAATTGTGTGTGTGTTTAGTCAATATATGTAGTTAATTCACCCACATACAGGTAAGTAGCCACTAGAGCTGGGTGGGTTGGGTGGCAGGAGTTAAGTTGGGTGGCAGGAGTTAAGGTTGTACCTCACTGAGTGTTTTTAGACCAATAATGACAGTAAAATCTTTACACAATACAGAGTTGTAAATTTCTGCCTAATATGCTCCAGCCAATCTGAATTAATATAAAGGTCAGTAGTCACAGAAAACATGTTTACACATTTAAGTACAAGAAAGATGGAAAAAGGAAAATGTCTTTAGTTCTTCTGGAAATCGCCGGAATGTGTCTTGGCTCTCTTTACTTGAAGAAAGCCGAATCTTCCATTTGTGTGTCTGAGGAATGTTGCAATTGGTGTGTGTAAGGGTGACAGCTGGGGCATGCTGAAAAGGGGGGTCTTAGACCAAGCCTCCATTGTCTTTCTAAATGACCATAACGTGTCTAATCTGCCTTGACAAACCCTGGTTCGAAACATTGGGGGTTTGTTCTGTCCGAAATTCGAATACTTCTAATACAAGGTGGTCATGTTAGACTGAAGATTCTTATTTTTGATTAGGGTTTAAATGCTGTTTTCACTTGAAGATCCATCAGTACAGATTTGGTACAGTGCCGCTGTTGTAGGATGGTTTGAGCGTTTTGTGTAACACTTAACTGGCTAATTGGACTGTTCCATAGTTAGATCTCACTTTCTTTTCGCCAGACAGTTGGAATTATTTAATGTAAACAGCCCTAAG
The DNA here is from genome assembly GCA_037832545.1 of Rhabdalestes septentrionalis. Classification (NCBI taxonomy): domain Eukaryota; kingdom Metazoa; phylum Chordata; class Actinopteri; order Characiformes; family Alestidae; genus Rhabdalestes; species Rhabdalestes septentrionalis. The sequence continues at coordinate 6,801 of JBBMFX010567946.1, read as the reverse complement.
GGCCAGCCTGTGGCTCTGCAGAACTTCTTCAAAGTCCTACCAACTTTCTCCTGGATGAAAGCAGAGCTCTTGTAGAGACTTTCATTTTCAATCCTGAGAGCTTCACAAGTTTAGAGGATTTTCTTTTTCAAACCCTATACCTGTAAGTGTGTGATGTGAGAAGAAGGTCTTCTTAAGTCAGTTTAAAGTTTATTTTAAGCTCTTAAAAGCCACCACCACCACCAAATGATATGTCATTGTTCTGTCTGAATGTTAAGTTTCCTTGGGCTGATTCTGGCTATTTAGCTTCTAGGAGAAAACAAGAGTAATGGGAAGAATTTTATAATCCATTGAAGCAAAGCTATTTCCTTTTAGAAAACTCAGAATAGCAAATTGGCTTCCTAGTTCTTCCTATTTCCTCTTCTCTGCAGTTGTCTTGGCCAGATTCCACCTCATTTCCCATGGTTTATGTTTTGTACATTTCCTGCTTAAGTTCATCAGTGACTCTGCGTGTTCTGGAATAATCTGCTCTGGGAAGGTCTGGGTTTTCTGCAGCTCATAAAACAGCAATCAGGGTCATCAGTGTTGGTGAATTCAGTAGAAACATGCTGGAACAAAAAGAAAGGATAAAGTCTTAGGGCTCAGTTTTCCTAATATGTTCTATTAATATGTTTTATTATATATATATATATTCCTGAGAGTTGGAAAATCTATGTTAACTTTTGGTCATATAACTATATTCTGTTGATTGTCATTCAAAAATTACAGCACAGTCTGAGCTGCAAATGCAGCAAATACATTATCTTTTATGTAATTAATTCAGTGTTTATTAATGTATTAAATGCTAAAGTAAAGCCAAAGCCTAATTCTAACCCCAATCTTCTCAAGAAATTGGTTTCACAGAAATATTTTTATATTTTACATTAAATTTTATTATTTTTTTAGAAATTACTTTGTGTTATTATTAGAAATTACTTTGTGTTATTATTAGAAATTACATTGTGATATTATTAGAACATTGTGTTATTTTGTGCACAAACATGTATGCTCTAGCCTTATTGTTAGCTAGCCTTACTGTTTTTCCTCTTTACCACATATGTACAGAAAATGAACACTTCTAGTAAGATGAAACTTATATGTTATCAGATTTCTTTTTGAATTCCTAAACAAAATTTAGCTTGACAAGATTGGTGTAGAAACTGAACAAACCTGGGCCAGAAACGCACAGAAAACAGTTCGGCATGTAAGGTGCTCCCTGAAATGCTTTGAACCTGAGATTGTTTTTGGCTCTATGCATTAAACGTTTGCAGTACCAGATGAAATAATCTGACACAATGTTTGGGGCTTTTTATGCATTAACATTGTTTGTTTATTTTGCAGTGATTTTACATACATCCCTGTGACGGCCACCTCGTCCTCGCCCCCATCCTGGTCCTCATCCCGTCTTCGCCGGTCCTTGTCCCCCGAGTATTCGTTTTCCCTTTTTCCTTTTTCCCTGTTTTTTCCGTTTGTCCCATTACTTTTGTGCACCCTACCTAGGTCCCCTCGTTCACTTACTAGTATGTTCCCTCGGTTTGTATTACATCCCGGTTATTCCCTTCACCTGTCCCTCGTTTCTCCCGAGTCCCACCTGTGCCTCACCTCCCAATATTATTTAAACCCAGTCGGTCCCGTTTCTCCCCTGAGTCTGTCTTTGCTCAACTATCTCATGTATCAATCCTGTCCTCGTGTCTGATTACCTGTTCCTTCTCCCTGTTAATCTCGTCTTCTCGTCCTGTTTTCATGTTCATTCTTGTACCTGCCTTGTTGTACTCCTGTCCTCGTTCTCGTCCTGTCTCAAGCCCGTTCCCAAGTGCCTCGTATCTGTTGTGTTTAATGTTTTCTGTTCTCTTTCCCTAGGCCCGTGTTCCTCCCGTTTTCCCTGAACCGGGTGCACCTGCACCTCCTCGTCCACGTACCACGTAATCCGGCCCAGTTGAGGGGATCTCAAGCCGGCCTCCTGTTTTATTTTGTTGTTCGTTTGAGGAGCATGGGTCTTGCCTGTCTCGTGTTTTCCCTGTTTCATGTTCTGTGAAATACTACTTTGTGTTTCATCAAAAGCTTTGTATCACACCACTGACTGCGTCCTCCCCCTTTCCCTTCATAACATGCAAGGTTCTGGATTACGGCAAATAATTACATTATGGACTCTCATGATTCAAATCACAGCTGTCAAATCATATTTCATAACACAAAACCTGATAGGTTCTATTGCTTAAGAATGGAATAGCATACAAAGCAATACCATTTTAATTAAGGATTGGATATGTAGTCCTACGTTTTGCATATATTAAAAACAATACAGGCCAAAATATGGTAACATAACATATCTACATGTCTTCCTATATTGTAAACTCAATTATGGCTTACTCCATTTATACTGTTCTAGTCTAATACAAAAATTGAATTTAAAAAATATAATGTGTGAATTCCCATCCAAGTGTTGCATACAAGTGTCTATGCCTGTCTCTATCAGATTCTACAGCTGGTTCATCTGCTGCTTACTGGCCAGGAAAAAAAAGTGCCTTTTTGGCCAAATAATGCTTCCATAAACTCAGCATATTTTATCATCTCCTCTGTCTACACTGTGCATTTCTGAAACTGCTCTGCGTTTGAGGTGTATTTCTGCTCAAACTGCTGAGACTGTTTGACATCCTATAAATAATATTTCTGTTCTTCATCCCAGCTGTCTGTGTTTTGACCACATCAGCATGTTTTCAGCACCATTACACTCGCTGCTCCAGCACAGGCAAACAGAAGGAGAAGATCTGTGCAAAAAGAGAAGGAGACTCTCAGAGATGTTTTGAGTTTTTGATCATGTGTGTATGTATCAGAGACTTTTATTTTAGAGTGTGTGTGTGTGTATGTATCTGTATATATGTATATACAGACAAACAAACGCAACACTCAGTCAAAGCGAAGCAGATGCTCAAAATTTGTTGAGCATTTGATCATGTATGTATATATGTATTGATCATATATATACCGCAACCCCCCACTTTCTATGCACAATTTCAAACCTGCTGGCTCTGTGATGTCCGGGCCTTGTCTGCCACGCCCCTTTGTCCTTGTGCTTGTTATTAACTTTTGGCTGCGGTGGTTAGCAAGGCAATCAGAGACCTCAACAGAATGAGACTCCCCTGCTCAGTGCCATAGCCAAACATAAACAACCAGCAGAAGGACGGGGGCATGGCGCATGAGGCTTAGGTGTCACCATCACCTGTACTCAGAAATGAGAGGTTTAAAAGTAGTCAAACCAAGATCATTATATATTTTTCCTTGCTGCTGATTGGCTGCTGCCCTGTGATGCTGCAGACCAGAATTTCCCCTGTGGAGCTTCTCGAGTGTTTTATGTGTTTTTCTGCTTGTTCTTCTTAAAGCCCTATATATTTATTACAGTATTTACCTTCTTATGCCAAATAAAACACACACGCATGAATTACAGTACAGTCTATAAAGCAGTAATGTAGGTATTTTACATTTTAGCACTGCAGAAGTGTACACTGTACAACATTACATTTAAGGACTATGAGTTTAACATGAAAGAGATTTGGGAGCATATTTGGAGGCTTTATAAAAGGATTTATAAAATGTTTAAAACTGACATTTTTAGGCATTTTTTTGACCAATTCACCATAAGGTTTTTTGTTTTTTGTTTTTTTTCCAAAAAAATGGATAAGAGGCCTTTGTTGCCTATGTCCTGAAGAATAAAACTTAGAGGCCTGTTTAAAATCCAAAGTTAGGATGAACTGTATATGTGCTTGTTTGTGTATATGTGTGTGTGTGTGTTTGCATTTGTATATATGTTTTGCATTTGTATATATGGGTTAACTGGAAGAAAATCAGTCCAGAATATCGATCTAGTGTGAATGAGGTATTTAACAAAAAATCATTTTTCTGCCTTTATTTGCATGATCATTATGATTGATCATATTTTCATTGAGGTGTCACAGTAAAATAATTATATAATAATTATCTTTGTGGTCATTATTTTTAACTGAAGTGGTAAATGCTGTGCTTTCAGTTCATATTGAAACAGTGAAACATTATAAGGGAAGGTCTCTGAGCCAGCTGAGCATTTTCATGAGTGTGTGAGATGAAAGATGATGCTATTGGTTAAAATAATTTTCCCATGCCCATTTAGGGGTCAAATTTAGAAGTAGGCACCTCTTATAATTGGAATGTTATCTAAAAATGACCATTCTGGCAAAGCAAGCTTAATGACATACATCAGGGGTGGACAAATCCAGTCCTGGAGGGCCGGTGTCCAGCACTGTTTGATGGTAGTCCTACTCAAACATATTGACTAAATCTGACAATTAACTGGCAATTTGAACCAGGTATTTCTGAGGAGGGAAATCACCAAAACATGCTGGACTACAGCCCTCCAGGACCGGAGTTGCCCACCCCTGACATACATGGTACTTGTGGATCATTGGGGCTGGGCTAAGATCAGCAATGCTAAATATTTTCTTAGTAACGAAGGTATGGTATGGTTTGTCCACGATGTAAAGGCAGTTCTGTCGCCCACATATTTCAGTTATGTGTATAAGACCAGGGGCTGAAGGTATACATCAGATTCTTAGTATCTATGTCAGTCCAATACAAAATATTGATTGCCTGAAAAAGCCTGACAATGCCTAACAAACAACACCTCATAAAGAGAGATGCACAGACAAGGACATGTGTAACACAGATGAGCACAAATATGTGTCTCAAATGGTTCCCTACTCACTTGATAATGCATGGTATGAAATAAAGTACAGGCTCCTGCAGGGTGTATATGTCTATCAAAGAGTAAATGGAGGTTCAGTCATGTGTCCAATTCCATAATGAATAGATTGTGCACTATACAGTTGCATAAACTGGAATTTTCTGAACTTTGGAAGTAGGAAGTCATTTGGGATTTAAAGCCAATCCAGACAAATCTGTAATTCATAGCTTTAGGAAAGGGAAACATATGGTCTTGAAGTTGTACCAGTATCTCGGAAACACAAAGTTGACTCAATGTCAAAACTGGTACCAGTATACAACGTCTATTATCAACTGATGTAGTGAAAAAACGGCAGTGGGCATCCCTCAAGAGAAGAAAAGCAGCAGATCTTCATGAAGACAAAATCAAACCTGTACTTCTTTTGCTAAATGAGTCGATCTCTGTAGCCTATATGAACTAGAGGAGCTATTTATTTGACCAGGAGTGTCTCCACCTTCTCTTACAGAACTGATTTTTGTTCACCCCAACTGCACAAACTAAAATATGGTGCCCTTGTCTCTTGACTCTGGTTTATTCTCCTTCGATTATTGCCTTGTTCCCATCCCTCCCTCTTTTTGTGTCTTCATATGAACTCCATGGAATGTTTTTTTTTTTCCCAAATGCTGGTCACTTTACTGCTGCTTTTCTCTATAGGCTTGTTGAAGGACAACTGCTGAGTCTGAATTCAGAACATCTCTGAAGTGAGGATGAACAAAAGCTCACAGTAAGAGCGCTGCATGCTTGTGTATAAACACATAAACACACTCTTTGCCTACTGGCCATCTGTGTGCCTGTGATAAGCTCTGTAAAGAGGGGTAGGGAGGACCAAAGCATTCTCATTAAGAAGTGCTTTGGCAGAATAGTGCTCTCTGTCGGTAGGCCCTCCCCGAGAGGTCCTCACAGTCCTGTGGCTGCTAAGGGACCATGCGCGTAACGTGCCTTTAGGTGACATAAAAAGCTGCTGAAGGCCATGTGTCCAAACTCTATACTGATGGACTTCAGCACTTGTACAGTTTTCAAAACCTTTTTCCCATGTGTCTGTCCTTGAGTTTATATTGGCCCTTAGATCTATATCAAGGTTTTCTTGCTTTTACACCCACAGAACTCAGTTCCAATTGACGCATCATGTCAAGAAAGTGTTTGCATTTTAGCCATATACACAGTACACACTTTTCTAGGGCCATTGCTCAACATAAAGAACAAAAACTGAGCACCACAAGACACAAGTGTCTGCATGACAGGACTTATGAATTAATAACTGAGAAAAAAATGATTGTACAGCATGTAAACACCATGTATTGTGGCAGTTTTCTTTGTGTATGGTAGATCAGTTTTGTGTGTGCATGCAGTGTAATTGGGATTAAGTCTGATGGCCTGGGGGATTTTTTTCCCATGCTGGTAGTAAAAGATGTTGCGAAATCTTTTGTCACACAGAAGTAGGGAAAAGTGTGTATGGGGTGGCATTCCCCAAACTGGTAGCTTTGTGGATTCAGCAACAAGTGTAAATATCGGCAATAGAGTGATCTTCTCAGCAATTCTAACTATATTCTGTTGAGTTTTGCAACCTGATGCAGCACAGTTTCCTTACCCAAGGCTATGCTCAGTCTCTGAGAGAAGCAGAAAGTCTGCCGGGCAGTTTTGGTGATGGAGCTGGATTTGAGCAACTCAATCTCATGAGTGTTCGTGCAGCCATACGAAACACAGTTTAATCAAATTACATGCCCCGATCATGCTTTCTTTCATGGAAGGACAACACTTCACTTTTTCATGCTGGGACAATGCTTCACTAGCACTAAGTATTTTCACCTGCACTGTGTTAAATAACCACCTACTGGTGACTCTTACAGTTAGGTTAAGGTTAAGGTTAGTGTTAGGTTAAGGTTAGGTTAGGTTAAGTTAAGGTCAATTTAGGGTTAGGTTAAGGTTAGGGTTAGGGTTAGGGTTAGGTTAAGGTCAGGTTAAGGTTAGGTTTAGGGTTAGGTTAAGGTTAGTGTTAGGTTCAGGTTAGGGTTAGGTCAAGGTTAGGTTAA
>JBBMFX010567870.1:0-15127 GCA_037832545.1 Rhabdalestes septentrionalis | reverse complement strand
TATATACACACACACACATACATATACATATACATATACATGATCAAGTCATACTCAAAGGCCAGGTAAAAAGGAGACCAAAATTTATTTTGAGCATACACACAGGCACTGTCACACAAAACTACAAGCTTTTTTTTTTGGTAATGGGCATAATACAAGCATACACACACAAACATCACAAATATAAAAAGTGTTTATATTTTGAAAAACTCTCCCCGTTTATAAAGTTTCATGTGCATTTTTGTGCATACATAAGGCCACTCCTAACGTAAACAAAGGGCAATCAAGAAAAAAAAAACACTTGTTCCATGATAGCATTAAATATTATGCATAAAACTCTACAAGAATAAAAAGCAGCACCTCATAGATCAGCTAAAATTACTTTTTTTACATACAGTAGAATAAATTAAATCAGGGAAGGTGTGCTTAGTGGACACATGTTAGCTGCTGTAGTGCAGAAAATAACCTTCTACCATAGATTCTTTTAGGCCTTCAGCAAGCGTTATCTGTTACAAAGTGCTAAATTATGAATATACATAATATTACAGTAGCTGAACTTGTCAAAGCACTTAAAATTCAGACAACAAACATCAAGTATTGTTTCCATTTCCAATATGGTAGTTCAGACCACACACAGATGGACAGTATGCACATGAAAATGTGCTTTTAATTGGTCTATTATTCAAAACTGTACGGTACAACCTGTAAAGTATAACACTGGCAAAACACAACCTGTCTAACCTTTTACGACCCAGCTCACATGAAACAGCCATTTAAATCAGGGTTGGGATCGCTGATAAGTTGCAGAAACCTATAGGCGGATATGATCTTATAAGTGTGAGAGTTGATTTATGAACTCTTCTGGCTTAGCTTCACTCACACAAACAAGTGGGTGCACAAATGTGTGACTGTTCCAGGCTAAAAAGGTTTTTTCTTAAACATTTGCACGCAACGATAAAGAGAAGGGAGAAATAGTTCCACTGGGTGGTAATGGTGATGAAATTATATTTTTTTCAACTCAAAGAGAAAATGCTAAAAGTTCATCTCTGCCTGAAAGCTGACGTTCTGCTGCAGCACAAGATTTACTGAATGTTACTGGGACATACCTGTTTTTAAATACTGCAAATATCAATTTAATATATTTCTATATTTATTTAGCTATAAATATATTTTGATTGTATGTTTTTTAGTTTGATTACCTCTACAGCCCTAATTTAAATAGCAACATGTTACGTTTGAGTCTTCATACATCGCTATTACCCCCAATATCATGATCCTCCTCAAAAGAAACTTAGCAGGACATATCATGCTGCCATGTGGAGCTCACAGTTTTTTCATTAGTAATGACCTTCAGTGTATTTGATTTATTTTCAGGGCCGAAGCTGACAGATGTTGAACTGGAAATGTTTCTATGTCTGATAAGCAAAAAAGGAGCTGGCTGGTTTCCTTGGGCAACGCCAAACACTTCAGAAATTACATTTACACTGTTCAAACAAATCACTGTGAATCCGTAAAGCATGTTTTCTGTCTTTTCTTACCACCAGTAAATACATGTTTTTGAACTCTCACTTTTAGTTTTAGGCCCCGTGTGGATAAATGTACTTGCAACTAAATACAGAGGGAGGCCATATTTTCTTCAGAGATCCCCAAGAAACAAGGTGTGAATGGTATGAAATACAGTACAGAAAAAAACATTTGTTGGTGATCATGCACACATTTCAGGCTGCAGGGAGAAGAGACGGCGCTCAATACACTCCTTACCTACAGACACACACACACACAAACACACACACTCGAGTTTAGATGATAACAAAATAGATGAAACCAAATATAACAATTAATGATTCAAACTTGAAATACTTACATTTATTAATGTTGTTGAGGTCTGATCTCTCAGTAATGATTAGAGACAGGCCTTCCATCAGCAGCAAGGCTTTCTGATAGCGCTGAGCAGAGGCGTCACCATGGTGGAACATTTCATCCAGCGCAGCAGCCTGGACCTGGGAAGAGAAAAGGGAAGTGAGGTTCAGTGGATGATACTAAATATAAATATGATTGTAAACATACACAATGACTAAGAGCTGGCACGGTCAAATGGTGAGTTTGATCCCCAGCGATTCCACAGCAGTTTGAAGCTTAAAAAGAGCTTGTGCTGGAAGAGTCATTTGATTAGTGTCCTTGACATACTGATAAGGATCCTTTTTATCACTGTAGTGGATTGTGGAATAGCTGAGTTAAACTAATTGGGATTACTAGTTTGGATTAGTAATTACACACAGCTGCCGAATTGCCCTCAGCATTAAGTGTGACTCTTAACATTTCTAAGATACAAGGTTTACTTATCCTAGCAATGATTCATAGGTTTAACGATTATTAGTATTATTCATTTATAAAGAGGTAAGTGAGGCGTGTGTGTTTGTATGTTTGTGTGTACCATCTGAATGGTGTGTGAGTAGATGATTTTCTCGGCAGTGATGTTATTGAACTGGTCCATCAGCTTCTGCTTGGTGCTGAAGAAAAGCTGGAGCCTCGCACTGAGAGAGCGGCAGGACGTTACACACGCCTTATAGAGTTCGTTCAGCTTACGTACCACTACACACACACACACACACACACACACACACACACACACAGACACACACAAACATCATTGAACACTAATTGTTTAATAACATCGTAATGAACTGATACAACTAACATGACTATTCAAAGAGAAAGGAAAAAGAGAAAAATACATTTACTGCAATTAAACATAATATCAGCTTCACAACTAATGCCTGGAAACATCATCCCACAGTATAAGATAAACAACTAAATATATTACGTGCTCTAAACATGCTTTCTAGACTGTTTAATGGAATTCTGCACAAAGCATATTGTTCATAAATGTGATGATTAGTCCTACATTGTGCTGCTCTGGAGATAAACAGATGTTTATGGATGATGGAGAGTTACCCTGTTTGACAGATGCTGAGAGGTAGAGCTTTTCCTGCTTAATCGCTTCCATCGCTGCATGTAAGGCAGTGGACAGGAGCTCTGCACACTTCATATACAAGACCAACTGCTCTGCAGAACTACACAAACATAACAAACAAACTGACTTAACTCTATAAATTCTCCCCATCACACACCCACACAATAACCTATACAATCACCTGCTGAAACTTATATGTGCAATTTACATGTTCTTTTGTCTGAAAAAACAATTACTCTGGCTGAATCATTTGGCACAATAATTCTGCAGATGTTAATGATTTGTCAGACATTTAATTAACAGGACTTGAATATTTGTCTGACAAGCCTGTACATTGCGTATCCAGCTGTGTTGTATATATTTGAGAGTCCATGGGTTTCTCAGTTTTACAGTATGTAGAGCTCTTACCTCCACTCTCGGCTCAGCTGGCTGATTTGGTCGGCCACAAGACTTTGCTCCAGGAAAGAAACATCCAGAGTCCCACTCCGCTCAGTGCCCCTGTCCTTTGCTGCTGCCACCTCCATCACACAGTGGGCAAAGGCCAGTGTGAAGCGCAAGCTGGCCAGCATGTCTGTGTGACCCTGCTGTGGTTGGGCAATAGACAGATGACCTTAGATGTCCTTTGAATTATACGGCTATACAGATTAGAGGTCGACCGATATAGAATTATACCGATAGCTAGGTTGGTCTGTACTTGCCGATAACCGATTAATTAACCGATAGTTTTTAAAATGGATACTGGATTAAAAAATAAATAAGTAAATGAAAACACAACACTCCATGGAAAATAGTACTGAACTACTGAAACAAACAAACAAAAAAACAGTACTAAATCATGAAAATGTGCTATATGAAATAAATATGAATATATGAATAAACAAAAGCACATGCTTTTCAGCGATTTTCGCCTATATAGGCGGCTCTTGCCATAGATATGTTGGCTCTCGCACTGTATAAGGACTAGGGATGGGTATGGTTAAGGTTTTAACGGTATTACTACTTCTATCGATACCGCTTATCAATACGGTACTTTATCGGTACTCTTACCAGTACTTCCATTGTGTTTTATAATTAAAAACAAATTGAGAACAGAATAACAACATTTTAACCCTAATTTTAACCCGAGTCTAAAAAAGTTGGACTCACTACAAATTACATTTTGGTGAAATCTGCTTCATTATTTCTTAATTTATCTTTATTGTTATTATTTGCAAATGCAGCACTATAGCATAGTCATATTAATGTTTAATATTTATTTAGGCTACTGCAAAAAATACTCTAAATATTTAGCCTATATGTAGGCTGTATGTAACTGAATGTCTGTTTATTATTAACACAGATTTAGAGCCCTTGGTTGGATGTTTTGATCCATTTCTGGTGTTTCCGCCTGTGTGTGTGTGCGTGTGCGAGAGAGACGGAGAGAGATAAAGAGAGCCTGTGCGTGTATATGGGAGAGATTGGAAGTGTGTGTGTGTGTGTGCGTGTGAGAGACAGAGAGAGAGAAAGAGACTATGTGCGTGTATATGGGAGAGATTGGAAGTGTGTGTGTGTGTGTGTGTGCGCGAGAGAGACAGAGAGAGAGCCTGTGCGTGTATATGGGAGAGATTGGAAGTGTGTGTGTGTGTGCGCGAGAGAGACAGAGAGAGAGAGAGAGAAAGAGAGCCTGTGCATTTATATGGGAGAGATTGAGAGTGTGTGTGTGTGTGTGTGTGTGCGCACGAGGAAGACAGAGAGAGAACGAGAGAGAGAGAGCGTGAGAGAGCGCAAGAGAGTGAGAGCCCTCTCCTCTTGTGTGCGAGCGCGAGCCGTATCCTGTCCTCTTTTTTAATTTCTCCAGTACTTACAGCAGAACCGTTACCGTTAAAGATTATCCATACTTTTATAATTAGGCACCGAGGCCGAGTAAGAACCAGGTTTCGGTACCCATCCCTAATAAGGACAACGGACCGTTCTCAGCCACTTCAGCTCTGACGCAACCCGGAAAAACTATCGGCGTGAATTTTTGCCGATAACCGATAGTTCCAGGAATCAACTATCGGTGCGATTAATCGGAAAAACTGATATATCGGTCGACCTCTAATACAGATTTTCAAAGCCTCCCCAAATATAATGAGACTTTACCTCCATCAGTGTCTCCTCTGGAAGCTCGGGTGGCTCAAAAGCCACACCCCCAGGCAGGTAGGTAGCCATGGTGTCTGCATAACCACAGTGCTGATGGTCTGGTGAGCTGCAAGTCTTGTGGAAGTGACCACACATCCAGCCAGGACTGCCGGAATTGCAGGAGCCCACTTCAGCATACAAGCATTAAATTAAATATGAGACATCTACAGTGTGTGTATGTGTGTTTTTTTATGTTTTGGTGAATATTAGGAACAATAAGGGATAAATAATTCTGAAATTATATATATAAGATTTTTGAAAATAATATTTAAAAAATTCAAAATTATCTGTTTTATCATGACCTTTAAAATACAAATCTGCCTTTTTATTAATTTTAACAATTATTTTGTTATTGATATATAATTCTAGAATACAATGTGGTTATAATTATAAAATGTAATATTTTTTTTATTCATCAGTATACCCCAATTAATCATTTGTATTATTTTACACATTTCTAGCTTCTGCTAATTATTTGATAGCTGCAGTGACAGGATTAACATATCTGAGTATCATAGGATTTCACTAAATTGAATTTAAATAATTGAAAATATAGAATATAACCTTTTTAATTTAGGATTACATATGCAGCATTCAGGCTCACAGTGCTTGCGGTCTTCTCACCTGAGTAACGTCTTTGTTTGGTGTTCAGAGGAGGAGTATGTCCATGAGGAGGGGAGCCTACGGTGAGGAGCACAGGAACGGGGCTTCCAGAACCTTTCTCTACACACACTACTCCACTGGGGGGCGCTAAAGAAGCAGAGAGCACAGAGGGTGAACAAAATGACCTGTTATTAGGACATCCTGTACTGGTTAATGTGTGTGGTTATGAGACCATTTGGTATGTCTAAGACTACGATTGAATAGTGTGTGTGTTTTTTTTTTTAATCCTTCAACAGCACCTGTAATGTCCGTGGCTCTCTCGGTATTCAGCCTCTCACAGCTCCCTCTGTCCAGCTGAGCTCCAAACACAGCCTTCAGCAGCATGTCTGACAACCGGCCTGCACTCAGAGACCTACAAACACCGGCAAAAACATTATTACTTTGTTTGCAACAATTGGCAAACCAAACAATCAACTGGATTCAGATGCACTTCATTTTACTCTTAGAACCTGACAAATGGTAATTGGTCATCATTTGGCCAAACAACTCCGTATATAGAACTTCCCTTGGGTTGTGTTTATACTTGAGGTGTCAGACATCATGCTAAGTATTTTTTGGTGTTAATTTGTCACATAGAACCAAAGTTATGTAATAATAACAGCTTTTGGGGGTTTAAAAATGGCATCACACGCAACAAACCACACAAAAATTTGAAATCACATTTCATTAAACGAATGTAGATGTAGTTACTCCCTTAAAACTTAGGGGTACATAAATGGGCCCACACTCCAATTTCTAATTTTCATCACCACAACTTTTGTAGATTGATTTCACAGTAACAAACAAATAAGGTACAGAAGTCACTGATTATATAATGGAGAATCTATTCAAAGACTGTGCTGCTTGACAGCTCATACCTTTTCACTGCGCCTGTTCTCCTCTCCAGCAGGTGGTGGTGGGGTATACAGGGATCCTGGAGGTCAGGCATAGTCCTGGTGCGGCCTAGCGGTGGTGCTACGGCATGGATCAGAGTCTGAGGACAGCTGGCCCGTCTGCTCAGCTCCCACTGAGAGATACATGAGAAGTAATAAGGGATGTTAATGATAATAGGAAGTTGTTACTGATCAAATATGCAATGACTCTAAGATTTCTATTATTGCTCGTCAAAGTCTGCTTGCCCCATTTCAGAATAAAGAAGATTCTGGACAGTTTCTTTTGACTTTTTTTTATACTATATTTTATCCTGTCCTTGTTTTTGTGAATCTGTAAAATCGCAGCACAAGCAGTGTCCTCCAGGATCATTAACGTTTTATGATTGTGCTTTGCACAGAACAGAAATAAATGTCTTTCACCAGGTTTTAACACTTTTAAGAATTTGCAAGTGACCTTTCTAATGCTGCAAGCCTCCATATTGTGTAACTGTTACATAAGTCTGAAGGCTGTAGAGCCAAGCCACAGCCTTCCAAACATTTAAGGCCAGAATCGCTCTCCCACAGAGTGCTAATCAATCCCACTGCAGTGAAAATGCAGTTGAACCTTCCTTGGACTCTTGGTTATGAGCATGCACTGTTACTGTTCTACTGTGTGTGTGTGTGTGTGTGTGTGTGTGTTTTAGTGGGGTGGGGGTGGGAAGCGCCCTGCAGTAAGTTTAGGACCTCACCCTGTGTACTATGGCCTCTTGACCCTGCCTGTGACTTGTGTATTTGGGGGCCAGAGTCGTTTCCACGGTACCAAAGTCAGTGAACGGGGGAGAGACGTGATACTTCTGAAGGAGAAACGCATCTGGGAAAGAGATAAAGAAAGTGAGGAAAGAGATGTTTATACCTTTGTGTGCATGTGGGTGTTTGTGAGATCATGTGTAATAATATATTGATCTAATCTTTTAGATGTAGCCAATCAAGTTAGGCAGGTCAGTCTCACTCACCTTGCAGCCCAGTCCTACTGCACTGAGTCTCTGGATGGTCAGGTGTCTCAGGTATGGTGCCCACTGAAGAGCAACCAAGCAAAACACACCCACTTTACACAGTATTTTTGCCTTTTTTACCTTAATTAGTCTTTCTGGAACACATCCATGTTGTACATGGTAAGTCACCAAAAGCGCTGCAATATTTGTATCGCAGTACAAATTCTGTACCTTGTGGAGAAGGTTGGTATGGTCTTGACCCCCCTATGGAAAACCTGCGAGAGGACAGACCATGGGGAGCCTCGGGAGAGCCCCCTGTCCAACATCCTGGGAAACCGCCCATGCAGCAGTGGTTAGTGGGAGGTATGGTTCTGAAAGCGTAGAGCACTTATACGTCAGAAAATATCACAGTGTAAATGGACTTCAATTGGCTGCTACTACTGCTTTTACTACTCTTACTGTTATTGCATTTTCATAGATTGTAAATTTTACTGCTGCAAAACAATACATTGAAGTATTGTTTCCACTTGATGATGCAATATTGGCATTATTTTTTTTAAATCAAAAAGCACATTTAAGCTTTATTAATGTGTAGACTATGTGTCTTTTTTCACTGAATATCCTGGAGTAAAACCACATCATCTCATTGTCTATGCGTATATCTACCTGAGACAATGTTAAACATTAACGTACCCTTAATTAAAAAGTGAATACATATGATCTAAATAACAGTAACCAGAAACCCCATAAGCAAAGATTACTTAAGCCAGTATGCTTCAAGGTAAGTGTGTGTTGACTATGTACACAAACTCTGGCTTAATCTTGGATGACTGATGGTTTTTAGGGAAAAGAGAACTATAGATTAAATTAGACTTCTTTACCAAACTATTTCTTTCAAAAGTAACCGCACCTGGAAGCCCCCTGCAGGTTCTGCTCCATTCTTTGGTAGTTGTGGATTTGTGTTGGCACTGGAACAGGCACAGACTGGCTGTAGTTACTGCCACAGCACTCCACAGGCCTACAGAGAGAGAAGGGAGAAAGGGATATAGGAAAAATACAGAGGGTAACAAGGAGGATGGTGGGAGAAAGTTTATATTTTGTCATGCAGTGTGTGTGTGAACAATGATTGACATTCACAATTCTAGAGACTCATAAAGACCATTTGATACTCAGTGATCTGTGAACAGAGCATTTTCACTTTCTCTGACACGCAATACCTTTCAGCTGTCCCTGAACAAACATGTGCACACATGCAAACGTGCATGCTGGTTTGTTTCTATACCGGTGCTCCAAAGTTTTACATCAAAAGTTACAACACAAGTTAATATAGCAAGAACTTACTTTTAGTGCATGTCTCATTTCGGACCGTTTCTACATATTCATTGTTTGTTTTGTCATACAATGTTAACAGCAGTGGGCATTTTGATATAATGTAAGCTTTTGTTTAGGCTGTGAAGATATGTAAAGACATATATGTATTAATAATAATAATATATTGTATATATTAAGGCATTAACAAGATTTTTTAAAGTCGACTAGTCGGTAACCAAAGTCAAAATAGAATCGACTAATCGTTTGATGACATCATTGCACATGCAGCGGAGGAACACGGGTGTGCAACATTGAGCAACTTTTCTTAAATGTTCTCTGTAATATCAACAGTCAAGACAACAATTAAACAAAACAAAGGCTGATAACTTGAATTTCTGGTAAATTTAAGTGTCCAACTAAGCGTGGGAACAGTTTAGCTGTGGCAGGATGACTCTCTGAAGTGCTAGCATTAGTATGCTATCTAGCGGTGCTGTTCCAGATGCCGTGCAGAACACCGGTATTGTTACTTTACTGTAATGCCGACTTGCAGGTTGTGTGGTTCACTGTGCTGTTTGTGTGTCTAGAGTGTGATGTGTGTCTGTCTTCTCTGCTGCATGTCTTTCATCCTCTTGTGGTCTCGTGTTTAGATTCCACCTACGCCAATGGTAACACCCTTTCTATTAAGGGATTATATTAATTGGTTAAACCAAGAAACGCGTGTCAGCATCAGTCAATCAGAGGCAGAGAATGCATTGCGTACACAAGCGAGGGCAGAGACAAATGGAAAAAACAAATGACTATTCGACAACTCTGAGGGGGCATCGGCTCGTGCCTCAGAAGCCAACTACTCGACTTTTGTGTCAATGCCCTAATATGTGTGAGTATATATATATATATATATATATTAATATATTAGGGCATATAGAAGGTATGAAAATATTTAAGGTATGCCTCGCTAACCCCTTACCTGCCAGGACTTGGAGACATGCGGAGTGAAGGTGAGGGTGGAGGAGTCCTGCTAACACAAGCGGCAGGGCTCAAAAAAGAGCATCTGGGGAAGACAGACACATACACACATGTCAACAAACAGCTACACAGAAATGAAAAAAAATAATCAAAAACAGAGTGCCATGTGTCATATAACATATACAGAAGGTCTGAACAGTCATAAGCACTTGGGTGAGGCTCAAGTCCTGAGGCTCATAAAAACAAAAGGAGGTCAGTTGATTAGCAAGACAGCAGAACAAGGAGAGAGTGACATTGACACTGTTCAATACAGATACATGGCAAATATTTGTATGTCCACACATTGTTCATGTACAGTTCATGTGTGAGGAGCTGATACAAGAGCATTTAGGGCATTTTCAAGTCGCTTTGCTTTGTCTCATTTCAGAATCTCCATAATTATGGTGTGTGTAAAAGGTTAAACTCAATTCTACAGTAGAAGAATGCGCTGTGTGTGTGCTGACCTACCTTGACCATGCTTATGAGTTTAAATATATAAAGGGACAAAAAACTTTCCACTTACCCACTTCGCATCTCACTCTCCTGATTGGCTTGTAAACCTTGATCTCCAATCTCACCTAGAAAAATCAACACTGTTTAGTACAGAGCAGCTAATATATAAATCAAAGGCAATTGGGGTGGGGTTGGTTACTCAAACATATATTTAATTATGTCTTTTTTAATCTATCTGGATATTTCAACAATTAATATACCAACTGAACTGAAAAAGTACGTGTGAAGAAGAATATTTTATTTTGGAAACTTTGTTAGCATAGTTAGAACATAAATGATGTTTTAAAATGACCTGTACACTGCCCTGGCCTCTGAGGCCATAAACAGAATCTGTGCTGTAAAACATACCATTTTGAATTTACTGCATCTTTGAGGTTATAAAAACCAATATATCATTATATCTCCATCTATTCAGCCTATGGCAGGTTAGCCTTGCCCGGTTGCTCCGTAGTTAGGAGGTTTGTTTCTAGCTACGATGCATTTACAAAATAAAGAGAGATTGACCTTTTTTGGCATGTGAAAATGTATGCTGAAAATTGTCAGTAGAATTACTGACTGAGCTGAACAGTGAGGTTAAGATCAGCTCAGTCAAGCTGCATGCAGTAAACAAATACTGAAGCTTCAGTGTTTTGTTTTTTGTTCATAAAACTAAAACATTTATGCCTGAGATATGTGAATACAGGTGTCGCTGCACAGGGGCTAAAAGTGAGCTCTTGTCAGTCTACTTACTTAAAAACTGAGCTGGCACCATGACAAAATCCTCTGTATCTGAGGACGAGGAGTCTTTCAGATGGAAAGCTAAAGAAGGCATGGCATTTGGAAGTGGGTATGGCCTTTGTGTTTCAGTAACCGACTGTCAAACAGAAACAAAACACGTTCTTTAAAATATACACACTTCATATGCATATTAATCCAAAGGGAACATTGAATTTATATTTTCAGTGCCTCCACCTTTTGAGTACATTTATCACTTATTAGCCAGAAAATGTCAGATTTTTGTTAATATAACCCCCTAACACAATTATAATTGGACTCCACTATGAAAGGACCCCACAAAACCAGTTAATTGCATGCCAGACATGCACTGTTACATATACTTTCATCTTATAATGCAAAATTGTTTTCATCTAAATACAAAGTAAACATAAAAATTATATTGAAAAAAAAAATTGAATTAAGTTGATTGTGTATGCGTGTGTGTGTCACCTGTGTTGGTGTCAGATGAGAGGCTGAGGAGCCGCTGCTCGAGCTTCCAGACCCTGAGATGGGATAGGAAGGCATGGGCACTGGAGAGGCTAAGAGAGGCATAGAAAGAAAATGTGAAAGGAATAATGAGCAAGTTTCACTTCTTTAAGTGTGTTCTTGAAGACATGTAGTGTGTCTCCACAGACAATGTGTGTGTGCTGACTGATGAATGATAAAAAGGTTTGATTTGATGGCTTTTAATTTGACAGGAAATTAAGAAAGTAAAGGAGGAAAAGAAAAAGAACTGGAGAAAAAGAAAGACACACAGACAGATACACACACACACACACACACACACACAATCTGTGCTGCATGATAGAAATCTATAAGGCACACAAACTCACATTTTCTCATGGATGTGCTGGCTTCCAGGAAGGGGTGGTGAAAAAACTCATCTAGAAAAGATGAAACAAAACATTTGACGCGGGAAGCAAGTGTTCATGTTTATTTGTTAGACTGTAGATAAACTATTCAGGTTTTGTATGCGTGAGAGCACACTGACCAAAGTCCATTCGGTCTCTGTGGCTCCTCTGCAGCAGCCCCAGCAGCAGGTGCCTCAGGTGACTGGAGGTTTCGCCTGGGATGCTGGAAAAAGTGGAAATTTTACTTAAATAAAATACTACACACAACACACAATACGCACAAATCAGTCTCATAAAGGTATATAGGAAAATGTGAGATTATGCACATGTAGACATGTATTTAATAAACCTATTTAAGAGGCTGCTGCTTGTTTTATCCATCCATCCTGGACTGTTCCTAATTAACCAGGACTTTGGGGGGTGCTGGATCCTATCCCGGCTCTCATACAGCAAAAGACAGAAAAACTCTCTGAACAGGGGACCAGTCGATCACAGACTCCACTGTTACATATTCTTTCATCTTATAATGGAAATTTGTTTTATTTGACATGTTTTCATGTAATGCTGTTCACTCAACATCTTCCACACTGAATAAGAATGTGCAGATAAAGTGGGTAAGTGCTAAAAATCCATGCAGAAAATATTGATTGGTAGTGAGTGGTCGTATAGAACACCGAAAGTTCAACAGTCTTTATGTAGTAAATAAAATAAATAAATCACGAGAAATTTTGTTTCGCATTATACTGGCTCTTTCCTTTAGCACCCCTAGTGGACACTTATTTGAAAATGCTGTGGCAAAGTGCACACATGACCATGTTCTTGAGGTTCTGCCCCCTAAAAAATCTCACAAACACAGGATGATATGTGCTTTGCTCTCAGAGTCTGATTTATGGCTTCAGAGAACATGGTAAAAGTCACTTACTTGGGACTGAGTTTCCGATTTCTTTCATAGAACTGTCGCAACTCCTGGGGGCTGCTGGCCTGGAGAAAGACAAGGAGACAGACAGGAGGAGAGAGAGAGAGAGATCATGTGTGAGGGCGGGGGGCAACGACTATTCTGAACAAACTCACTGACCTATTTATCCCACCATTAACATGAAACAGTGTTTCCTGCCACAATGATACAAAGATGTCATATGTACCTCGTAAAGAAAATAACTCAAGTCAACAGGCAAATGCTAAAAAAGGGTTTAAGTGTGACACGCCACCATGCAATGAGTAACATGACCACGAACCCGTTAAAGCATACCATGGCTATCTATATCAGAACAGCCAACATTCACTTTGTTTGGCTGAACCAAGGTCAACGCAGAAGGAAAATGCCCAACTGGAAGAACGCTAATGCCACTGAGTTCACTGTTCTCAAATCAGACAGACTGAATGTAAGACAGAGTGAACTCACTGGTGACTAAATCCCCACTTATTTCCCCACAAATACAATATTATGCAGCAAATTTTATTTTTATTCATCATTTCTTACTCACAAAAAGTGAGCTAATATATTTATAATGATTCATATAATATGGATCATCCAACAAGTGTTTAACATGTTATCAAGTGAAAATTATATAAAACAGTTAATGAGTGTGTTTAAAGTAAAAGGAATATCTAGAATTTGACTCTGCATCTACAAACAAGCTGTTAACAGAAAGTTGTTTAGTTTTTTTTTCATTTATATGTTTTCATTCAGTCAATTAGGAAATGGATAAGAGGTAAAAACCTGTGGTGTGCAAAAACATTTGACTCGTAGGGCAGATTTTCAGCATACAACAAGCCCATGCCAGCTCTGGCTTTTTCAGACATGCTTAGATATAAAATAGGCCAACACAGGCCCTCCCATACCCCCACACTCAGAATATAAACTAGGGCAGCTGGTTGCATGACACAGGAAATTGCTAGAATGTGTGTGTGTGTGTGTGTGTGTGGATGTGTGTCTGGTTCTGCCAACATGTGGTTATATTCATCAGATGATCATGAAATAGTGTCACAGTCACGTTTCTGTTCTGGAGTGGCCGTGTAAATAAGCGCATGCCAGGTCTGCTGTTGCTGCAAAAGAAAAGGCCTGGCCAGGTTGTTCAGCGACTGTGAGGCTAAGACTTTTTCCATCTGTGGGAAAACTTCCACTGCTCCTCGGCTCTTATGTAATAGCATAATATTTTGCAATCAGCTTTTTCCAGTGTAGCACTATGACCTAAAAACCACTAAGCTTGGCAAGAATGCCCTTTAATGCTCTTGTTCTAGACTGTAGAATCCAAAAGATTTCCTCACAAGTTTTTTTTAGGTTTCATGGTTGAGGCTAAGAATATACAAAATATCACCCCCATGACTCATTATGCACTTCTGGCTTGTAAGACACATTCAGACAGGCTGAATGAGATGTTGTTCATCTAAACACTCAGGTACTCTGCTTAGCATTTTGAGATCATGTTATTTAAGGTCATGTACGTGGATTGCTTTATTTATATATTGTATAATATTGTCTTAATATATATTACATCACATTGTTTCAGGAAGTAAAGCACTGTTTAATCATTACTGTCAGAGGCAATTCCATTTTGACTGTTTAAAATTACATTATAAGGCGTAATTTCATAATAAACTAGAATATACTTTATCTGATGTTTTACCTACTTAAATGAATTCTCTGACATTTTAAAACTGAACCTCTGTCTGCTACATTGTACTAAACTGTCTATTTCCAATCACAGTAACTGTAAGGAGTTGAAGCATATGCCCAATGACTTCTATTATCAGTGAGTTGTAAACCAACCTTTCAGTTATTTTCTAAGAACAGGCGAACATACTGAAGTTGTTGTGGTCATCGACAGGACGACACAAATGCTGCAGCTTAGGTAAAAATAAACTGGAGAATTCAGACGATATTAGATTTGGTGACCTCATGTTCATATTCATGTGTGTGTGTTTGTGTGTTCCACCTGAAATGGAGCTTTGCCAGTAAGGCACTGAAAGATGATGGTGCCCACGCTCCACAGGTCAGCTTTGGCATCATAATTCTGAGACATGATCACTTCGGGAGCCTGATAACAATAA